>CAXKVI010000004.1:49774932-49894491 GCA_964058755.1 Campiglossa producta
CTAATGTTTATGTATATAGGTTAGAGCGTACCAAAAATATATGGAAAAAAATGAAGGTTCGAAATTTGATATGCACACCCTCTATATCCGTGCGTTTTAGCCTAAAGAACATGTGTGCGAAGTTTTATTGCTCTAGGATAACGTCAACCCGTGCCGACTTTAAGTTAAAGTTTTTGCTAGGAGCTTATACTAAGTTCGTAAAAAAGTGCATTAAGGCTTCGAAAATTACATAATTTTAATATTTGGCTCATATATAAAAGACTGTGTAACAAATATCCACCTTTGAACTTTTAAAAGGATTTCAGGATTCTTTGCAAGGATATTGAAAAAAAGTATTCACAAGAAAAGGACATTGGAATTTCGAAATTGTGTTAGTAGATTGCGTAACAATATGTTTTCTAGCAAAAATATTTTAATACATCTTGAAACTTTGCAATTACAGTGCACTTTTAATAGGTCATACACGGTGTATGAGTAACATTGGTATAATTCAAGTAAATATTTTGCGAAAAAAGTATAATAACATCAGATCTTTAACAGGGATATATTGTCTGTAATGTTTTGATATTGCAATCGGGATATATGTTCCTATGATCCTGTTCGCATCGCAACAGGTATTGTTTTTGTTCCTCTTCCGCTGTCAGTAATCCATGAAAATCCTGCGTTAATTTTACAGCCCTTTCAGATGTATCATTTACAACTTTCAACATAGAGACCATCGTTTTTGCAATCAGAAATGAATTGTTACTAGTCCATACAGAAGGATGAACGATAAGGAAGCTATCGTCGAGCTGTAGTCGTGAAAACAAGTTCTTTTGCTTTTGTGTGTTATGAAGTCCTCTATATTTTTTCCTGTAAAATCAATTTTTATATAGCTTTACTAACTTTTTCACGCAATGCGGTAATGATTTCGATGGTATTCGTGCCTTTTCCCAAATTATGACACACTCCTTTACAGCTAAGTTGGCACTTTTACAGACAGCTTCACTTCCCGAATATTGTAAAATAATACCGCGAGTATTTTTCTATTCGACGGGAGTTTCGCACCAGTAATTTGATGCTGCATAGTGCCTATCAAATAAATGTCTTTAATAGAAGCATCAAGTTCAGCCGACATGGTTGCAGCGATAAAAAAACACAATATAAATCCTAAGGGAATAATTCAAACGAATTAACTAAAGTATTTTGACACACACCAACTTATGTTTATGATGGTTAGGGCAGATTCAAACGGGTGTTTTACGGGTTCAAACCCCCTCCCTTCGGGATCCAAAAAGTCATATTTTTTTACAGTAACTTACAGCAAAAAATTAGACAAAGTTTGTAGTAAAAACTACACAAAAAGTATATTGAAAATTTCCAAAAAAAAAAAAACATATCAAAAATGACACAAAAAAATATTGTAAAAGTTACGCCAAAATTATAGTAAAATTTTCACAAAAAATACAATAAAAATTACACAAAAAATATAGTAAAATTTACAACAAACTGCCAACTGATATTTTATTTGTGATTTTTGTTTATTAAATACGAGATAAGACGGTATTGTATATACGTAATACATGCCTACTTCATACGAACATAAAACGAGTTGAAGGGAAGCGTTTTATATATACGTATAACTAGGTAACACATTCGGTAACTTTTTAAACAATTGAAATACGTGATATTGAATTTGACATTGCGCAAACCAACAAATGTAGGTATATATTTTTTTTAAATAAGTATGAAAGGTCAGTTTTGAGAAACTGTGAATGAAAAATGTCCTCGAAATTAAATAACAAAAAAAAATTGAACCCCCCTTCCCAAAATTGTGGATCTACCACTGACTGACGTTTAACGATAAGAGGTTGATGAAAGTAACAAAACAGTATGCTAACAGGCAAGGTTGTTGGGTTGCTCCTGGTCCATGTTTTGTTTGATATCTTCAAAACGGATTGAGACATCGAAATAAGAACTACACAACGTTCAGGCCGTCAGGAATACCTTTCAGTTGATACCCATATTGCAAAATCAATTTCTAGGATATCTCCTGTCACATTTTGCATCTTTAAATATTTTGACATACGTTTTCAGGACTTTTATTAAAATACAATTTTTTAAGACACATAAAGTTTTGAAAAAGTTGAAAGATAAAAATTTTAACGGACATTACTTCGATGTCCTTGAAGGATAATTAAAAAAAATATATATTTAGCCTATATTTTAATTATCCTTTAAACTAGTAACCACAAATCCACATTTTGTTAAAATTTTTCTGGAGGTTCTACAATCTTTGACCCTTCAAAGGATATCCTGAGCATCTGGTACAGAAAAAAAATTTAGATTTAATAATTAAGAAGTCCTTAAGGGGTAAGGATACAGTTATATAAGAAAAACGAGAACATAAGTCATTTAATTAGCAAAACTCAGTGGAATGTAGTACGATTTTACTGATAACTTCAACCGCAAGTCGGCACGGGTTGCCGTGGTCCGAATTGCATAAAACTTTGTCAGGATAGTGTTTGATGCATAATGGTCAAAATAAGGGGGTGTGCGTTTAAATAAAACTACTTAAAAATTTTGGGACACTCTAATAAACATGTTAACATAGGATTAGTTTCAAAAGGTGACCTATATCCACAAAAATGTTAAAGCTTAACATTTCAGTCCACGCCCCCTCTAAAAACCCATAAAGTAAGAGCTAAGCCAAACTTAAGACATTCTCTTAATTATTGTTTTTTTTTTTGGTTTTCTTGCAAACTCTCCGTTTTTAGATATATTTTTTTTTGCTAAAGCTCATTGTGAGGGCGCATTGCTCATCCCTTTCTAGCGACCTTCGCTTATCTCACATACAGTTGGGAGCTTACAAATAGCCGCTAGTTAATTTAGTATACTTGGTTGGACAAAATTTTGCATTATTTATCCTACTAAGGACCCATAAGGGCAACTCATAACCCAGACCGCCAGCTGCTACGTACTCACCAAGCAAGGAAGGCCTTCGTCGCTTCGTGGGACCGCGTTGGATTCAAACACAACATAAAAACAAGTAAGTCAACTTAACACATTTTGTCCATCAACCATTTTATAATATCATAGGGAAGTTGCCTACTTACTCAGGTGATTACCTAGCAGTCAAGTGCACTAGTCCGAAAAAGATTGAACAACCCCAGTCTAAATGTAAAAATATTTTGCTATCTGCTTCAAGCTTATCTAAATCGATGATTCATATTTTTTGTTGTAATATTAGTAAATAGTTAGTTAGTTTGAAGTTAGTACAAGACTACGCTCGAACTGGGACAATTCCAACCAGACAAAAAAAGAGGTAGCTGCCTACTAATATGGATTTTACCCTTTGGGATTAGTATAATACTTAGGATGTTTCTGGCTAGTTAGTGGTTTCACTGCAGGGTATATGACTAGCTTTTTATGTATGCACGTAGATGCAATAGCTCAGTTATTTGGCATACAAATATACATACCTACATACCTATGTAGGTGGGCATCTTCTCCGTGTTCCTTTTTTTTTGTTCTCTCTACATAATTATAGTTTCCTAATTGCGCCTGAGTTTTGGGATCTCTGGTTTGGAAAACAAAAAGAGAGTTGAAGAGATTGATCTTCTCTATTTTTTTCTTATAATCAGCTATTAATGCTCCAACTTTTCGTGAGCGGCAAGGTCGTTGACCATGTAAGCAAAATATATAATTGTAAAAGTAGGTCACTTTCAATCAGCTGATCGCTGTTTACACTAAGAGAATTTGTGCTAGGATTTTAGGACTAACAAATATTAAAGTATCTTGGTATCTATAAGATTAGATGCGTATGAATTTAGATATAAGCATAATGAGTTGAAATATAATAAATTTTGTATAAAATGGAATCTTAAACTGACTCCGTAAGTAATGTGGGCAGTCATTCGGGGCTCTATCAACATCTTAGAGCCATGGTAGGGTGGGTTAAGGGCAGCCGTTCACCTCCTATGCGCGCTGCCAGGTATGGGGTTTTCCAGGGGTAAGTTAGGGGTTTCAAGCTTTCCGGTAAGTTTCATACGTGTGCAAAGTATTGTTCTCGTTAGGCTCCTTAAGCTGATAGATGATGGTTTGGTTTGGCATGAGTACTTAGAACCCTCCCCAGGCTGAAGCTCCCGGAGTAACGCCAGTGCACACACCCCTCGTACCAAACAAGCATTGCATCCTCATCTTGAGTGCAGAGGCTAAAGGGGCTTGTAACAATGTATCGAAAAATTTTCTTTTACCGTTTATTCGTCACGAAGTTCCCCATAGATGGTGAAATTAGTTATTTTTGTAAACCCTATAGTTCTCTAGCTGGAGGCAAATTTACTCCATTCATGATATCAAAACCCTATAGTGGTTTAAGTTTAGATATCTTCTTCGATAGAGCTAAATTTGTTTGGAGAGCATAGGTTCACCCCCAGAAAGAAAACTGCAAAATTACCCATCGATCCCACGTGTGCAAAAAAAGTAATCGTAGGCCTGAATCGAACTGGGTGCGCTAGATGGCGACAAGTTCTCCTACTTCTTACTCTTCCTCTTGTTTCCGTTTTTTATTAAAGGATCGCCGATTTTCTCTTTGAATACGCGCAATGTTCTCTTGAGCCTCCTTCCGGACGGCATCACGTTCTTCTTCAACGGCCACGGTCTGCAAGATTTTCTGACAGTCGCATCTCGACACCGGTCAATATCCGGAACGAAGTGAATTTAGTGCTTCTAGGAGGTGAATTATTAACGTATTGCTGCACTTTTTCCACGTGACGATACCAATGGCTTGGATTCTCCTGACATATTTTCGAGACCATTGGCACAACCACCTTGTGCATCCTTTCGACCTCGCGGGACACCGGTCGCCGTTACCAAATGCCTTATACCCTGCTGTGAACAATATTCTTTTAAAATATGTGATGTAAAGACCGTACGTCTGTCTGTCACGATTCTTGCTGGATTACCGCTTGTTTCTTCAGGCGTTTCACCACCTCTTCCGCACCAGTGCTTTTGGTTGGATACAGCCACACGAACTTCGAAAACGCATCCACCACGACCAGGATGTAGTTGTATGCTTTTTTGGTTAATTCCATAGGCCCTACATGGTCGATATGATACGTTCCCAACGGGCGATCCTCTTTATTGATCGGGTTCAAAAGTACTTCCTGCTTACCACGTTTGCTTTCGGTGACGATACAGCTAATACAGCTCTTCACCACCTTTGCCGCCTTCGAACTCAACTCCGAAATAGAGAAGTTATTTTCCACAGCCTTTTGCGTTTTCTTAGCGGAAAAATGTCCCTGGTTGTGAGCGATTTTGATCATCTCGTCATTAGCGATGGAACAACAACAAGTTCCTTGACGGGATCTTTATGCAGTACACCATGCTTTACGTAGAAGTCTTCGTACTCGTCTTTCTCTAACACCTTGCGCACCGCCTTTATCCACTCGCCACCCTCCTGGGCCTGTCGTAAACGATGAATCAAGCCATCCTCCAAGATAAGACAAGACACTACTCAAAGCGTCACTTGCTTCATTTTCGTGCCGGATCGGTGTTCTATCTCGTAGTCGAAATCCTGGAGAAGCTTCGCCCACCTGGAAACTCTAACGGGAACGTCCTGCTTTTGCATGGTCATCTTGAAGGCGTTACAATCGGTGACGATTTTAAAGCAGGTACACTCTCCACTTCTTCAACGCTTCGACGATGGCCAACACCTCCTATTCGTAGGAAGGGTATCTCTCTTCCACCGGCTTCGTCGTACGGCTCAAATACTGGACTGGATGAAACGCTTCATCGTCGACGTCCTTTTGCAGAAGAACTGCTCCATAACCCATCATACTGGCGTCCGTATGAACCTCCGTCACCGCGAACGATAACAGCTGATCATCTCCCAGTGCGAACTTCGCTTCTTTTCTGAGCAGGTCGGATAGAGGTTTAGCTATTACTGCGTAACTTTCTACAAAGCGCCTGAAATACGAGGTCAGTCCAAGAAATCGTTGCAAGGCTTTACGATCATGAGAGATCGGAAAATTCTTTACAGCACTTGTCTTAGTTTCCGACGGCTTTATCGTGCCGCCCCCAACGACGTATCCGAGAAAATCTACCCGTTTCGTGAGAAACTGACATTTGTTCCACTTGATCCGTAGGCCTTTAACTGATGCTAGCCACAAAACACGCTCCAATTTTTCTAACCCATCTGTGTTATCCTTAGCGGGAATAATGAGATCGTCCATATAGGCCACTACGGTTCCGTCTTGTATTAACTCTCTCAGCACGGCGGAAGTATACCTAGTAAATACGGCTGGGGAATTGGATATGCCAAAGGGAGATAGTCTTCTTGGTTGTAGATATACTGGGATGTCATCGGTCAACAGAAATTTCATTTCGACTGGTGATTCCGTATTCCTTTGAGGTGTGTATGAAGTAACCTGGTCTTGGACTTTCTCGGCATCCGCGCGTTTCAAGTGTGACAGATCCAACTCTTCCTTCGTGGCATGGCTGATGAGGCACATCTTCGCAAACTCGTGGTCTACCCCGCTACTAACAGACCCTTTTATGTCTTTCAATGGATTGCGGGCGGTACTAGCCTCCATTCTATCTTTTGGTGCAGTCGTTTGCACACAATCTTGTGCGTCCTTCTACGGATTACGGGACGTACTTGCCTCCGCCGAATGATGTTATGCTTCAATATCTGCCGTTTACTTCACACTATGTGTGGGTCCACAACTATTAAATCGTTTGGTGTTTTTGTATTCGATTCATTTTGTATACCCAGCGTACTTGTACAAGGGCACAAAATAATCGAGATAGATAAAAAGTTCCATATGTGAATGTTCTTCGGTTGAAAAGAGGAGTTGATAAAGGCATGTCTGTAGGTTCGTGTACACGATAACTTGAGTAAAAGTTGAGATATTTGGCATGAAATTTGCTATACCAAGATAGGTTGCTATTGAAAATTATCGAAATCGGATGATAACCACCCCCTCTTTTTCGATATCGAAGATTTCGAAAATCACATAAATTGGCATATCTCGGTAGCTGAAATGAGTAAAATAGTATAACTTTATAGGTGTGTCCCCCTGGTGAAATTGGAAGAAATCGCTTCCTAACCACGCCCACCTTCGAAATGGAAAATTTCGAATATCACAACCGTTTGCTGTACCTCGTCTTTATTAACACCAATGCTTCCTGTGCCACCCTGGAGCTGAACCTTCTTTGAATTTCCTCTACCGATGTCTCCATTCTTCGTAGCTCCTTCTGTATTCGCCTTTTTCAGGGTCTCTAGGTTAATGCCAAATTGAACCTGAATCTCCACACCCCTTTTCCTAAATTGCGCTTCGTCTTTCGAGATTACCAGTTCACCTGTTGTAATATATCATTGCCCAACACTGCTGCGTACTGCAAATTGTGTTCTCTAGTGACGTGGAATGTTCACGCAAGTGTCACGTCATCTATTGTCAACTCTGTAGTGAAACTACTTATGGTGGTTAATTGACTTGTTCCTATGCCAAACAACTTACTCTTGTTACGATTAAGTTCAATGTCTAACATCAACGTATCGTATCGCATCAAAATTAAATTAGAGCCGGTGTCTACTAGCGTTGAAACCTTCGAGCCATTCAGCATACAATTTTTTTAAATTAGCCCGCCCTTTTTCTTAATGACGCTGTGTTCATTAAGCATTGCGTTGACGTTGCCTGCTTCTGGCTTCACGTTCACCGGCTTACTTTTGCATTCTGCTGCTTTATGACCAAACAGACCACAACTGGAACATTTCAACCGTTTTGGGCAATTCCTAGCGAGATCCCGAATCGCCGCAACCCTAGCATTTCTTTGCTTCTTGACCCTGCTTCTTCACCGCATCCTGACTTGATGGTCTTGCTTGTGTTTGGTTTTGGAAGTTTGGTCGGGTCGTTCTGATTTTTTCGTAGATCTTGATTTGGTCGGCGGCCGCCATGGTGTAGCGGTTAAGTGTTCGGCCTTCTACACCAAGTCGTGTCGGTTCGATGCCCGGCAAAAGTAACATCCAAAATGATTTAGAAAAAAATGCTTTGCAAGTGCCGTTCGGAGTCGGCAAAAAACTGTAGGTCCCGCCAACTTGTAGGAAAAACTCAAAAGCAACACACCACAAGTTGGAAAGAGAAGCTCGGCTAAAAATCTCGTTAGAGGTTATGATGACCTGTTGGTATATCGCCGCCATTAGTTTTTTTTTTTTTTTTTTTTTTGATTTGGTCTTTAAGTTCGTTGACTGTTTTCGCCTGGTATAGGTTAGCCTTGTTAGATTTCGAGTCCGGAATACCCTCAACAAAATATTCAACTAAAATGGAATCGTCCAAGTTTATTGACTTCCCGATTTCCATTAGGCTGTATAGGTATTCTGGGTAATCCTCGCTATGTTGTTTGTGACGGTTCTTTAATAGTCCATGAACCTCGATCGATGATGGTGCCGCGCCGAACCCTTTCCGCAGTACCTGCTTGAGCTCGTCCCAACTCATCACTCCGTTTTGGCTGCGAACAAACATTTTTGCGGTCCCCTTCAGCAACTGTTTGCCGAGGATGAATTTTTGTAAGGGGTTCAACGACCGTAGCGTTCTGCTCAACACTTCGAGCCACTCTCCACACTGGGTTGACCCGAACCTGAAAATTTTGTCATCGAGTCCTCGATAACGCGAAGGGTAAAAACCGACCTCTCTACTCTATGGACTGTGACCACACTTTGCATACTAGCCCCATTATCGTCTTCGTCAGACTCAATGTCGCCCGCAGTCAGGCCGAAGTGTTCGATGAGCCTATCTTGCAGGGTCACCTTTCGCCCCACAGTTGACAACTCCAGAGCTACCAATTTTTCTTTAAGCTCTGCAACCGTCATTGGCAGTATGGCTTCACGGTCCATTGTGCCGTCCGATTACGAAAAAAGTCAAAAATTGCAAACAGAATTTACGCTTTGAATTGAAAATAAAATTATTAGGCATCAGCCACCTGGTTACAAACTGGCGTTAATTAAATGATATAGGTAGTGTTTAAATGTTATGAATATACATACACAAGTTGATACATATATACATAAGTTAATTACAATAGAAAATCAACATTAAAATCAAAATTTCATTTGTACTCTTCCGCGTCGCTATATTGTTGTCTGTTGCTGTATTGTAACCTTTGATCTTGGTTTATGTCATATCTCCCTAGGTACCGTTGGCTGCTTCAATTTTATTTCGCTGCAGTGCTTCGCTGCTTTAAAGTGTCGCTTCATTGCTCGCAGTAGCACTTCGCTGCTTTAAAGTGGCGCTTCTCTACTTTGAAGTTAAGCTTCGCTGCCTTATGGGTCAGTTACATAAAGCTTTATTTTGGCTTTACCTCAAACTTTGACTTTGACAGAAAAGTTCAGTGTAGGTATTTAAACGAAGCATGGCAAATTGGAGACCTCAAAGTTGAAGCAAGGTTCGAATTTGGCAAACTCTCAAATTTTGCTTGCTTTGCTTGCTTTGACAATCAGATGTTGATGAGGTTGCTTTAATTAAAGAATAAAAAGTTGGAGAAAATAATAATTAATTAATTTTTTCTCTATTGCTTTGACAATCAGATGTTGATGAGGTTGCTTTAATTAAAGAATAAAAAGTTGGAGAAAATAATAATTAATTAATTTTTTCTCTATTGAATTAATAAATTAACCAAAACACTCTGAATGCAAGGAAATAAATAACGAAAACAAATGTATAAAAGAGAAGCGTCAAGGCGTTCATTGTAGCATGCCTCTGAAGTTCGCCGCAAAGTTTTGAGGTAGCAAATGTCAGGCGAGGTTAACAAAGCTTTATGTATTCGACCCTTTAAAGCAAGGTCTGAAACCGATTAAAATAACGTTCCGGTTTCGGTTTCGGTTTTTGCAACGTGTTTCGGTTTCGGTTCCGGTTTCGTTCTACAAAACTTATTTCGGTTTCGGTTACGGTTTCGTTCCGGTTTCGGTTTCCAAATAAAAACACGAAACAAAATTTTACTACTAAAATACTCAAGTACCTATGTAGCTACGAAATAGGTCTGAATTTTCATAACTTTTTTCCTGCGGCCATGATGGGATTCCTCCAATATAATAATACATTTATTAACGCTATGCATGGATGAAATTTCTGCAAAACAAATTCCTAAAGTTAACTCTACTTTTTTATTAAAAATGGAAGCCAAATGAAATGTATAAATCGTTAAAAACATTAAAATTAGTGGCGCTTTCTGAGACAAGCCTGAACATTTCTTTTACGGATCTGGTAAATTTGTTTCGATCGCTTCATTCAACTATAGTCAAACTTCCTCTTTCAGAATTTTGAAAAACGTGGCTCGACAATCTTCCATGAAAACTTTCAGGGTACCTGTTTGTAAAAGGAACTACCTATGTGCCCACTCACAGAAGTAAGGTATTGAGAAAATTCAAAACCGTTTGGAACCGGTTCCGGCTTTTGAAACGGTTTCGGTTTCGGTCTTTTCCAGATCAAAATAACGGTTACGGTTTCGGTTTCGGTTTTGAAAAATTAATCGGTTTTAATCGGTTACGGTTACGGTTTCGGTTTCAGTCCTTGCTTTAAAGTCACGTTCGGCGTTTTCTTTATGCAAATGTTCGTGCTAAGTATTTCGGCCAAGTAATTTTGTAGCAGCAAGGCCGTGATGAAAATCCTAATAGGCCGTGATGTATTTATGTTATGATGGGATAATCCTAATAGGCCGTGATGAAAATCCTTATAGGTCGTGATGTATTTATGTTATGATGTAACAATCCTAATAGGCCGTGATGTATTTATGTTATGATGTGACAATCCTAATAGGCCGTGAGGTATTTATGCTATGATGTGATAATCCTAATAGGCCGTGATGTATTTATGTTATGATGTGATAATCCTAATAGGCCGTGATGAAAATCCTAATATGCCGTGATGTATTTATGTTATAATGTGATAATCCTAATAGGCCGTGATGTATTTATGTTATGATGTGATAATCCTAATAGGCCGTGATGTATTTATGTTATGATGTGACAATCCTAATAGGCCGTGATGTATTTATGTTATGATGTGATAATCCTAATAGGCCGTGATGAAAATCCTAATAGGCCGTGATGTATTTATGTTATGATGTGACAATCTTAATAGGCCGTGATGAAAATCCTAATAGGCCGTGATGTATTTATGTTATGATGTGATAATCCTAATAGGCCGTGATGTATTTATGCCATGATGTGACAATCTAAATAGGCCGTGATGAAAATCCTAGTAGGCCGTGATGTATTTATGTTAGGATTTCCATCACGGCCTATTAGGATTTTCATCACGGCCTATTAGGATTTCCATCACGGCCTATTAGGATTTTCATCACGGCCTATTAGGATTATCACATCATAACATAAATACATCACGGCCTATTAGGATTATCACATTATAACATAAATACATCACGGCATATTAGGATTTTCATCACGGCCTATTAGGATTGTCTCATCATAACATAAATACATCACGGCCTATTAGGATTTTCTTCACGGCCATTGTCGCAATAATCTTTAATTAATGATCGCAATAATTCTAATGAACAATTTCGATTAACGACAACATACAAGTTCTAATAAATATACATGTATTTTACATATAAACTTATACTTATACATATATTAAACCTACGAAAATCAAACTTGAACTAATATTTAAAACTTTTAAATTTACATATCCTATCTTTAACTATATATACTATACATATTTTTAGTTTAGTGTATATTGATATATACTATGTGTAGCTACTATTGTTAAGAAATATATTTTTTAATAAAATATACAACTACAATATAATAAAAATTGTATTTTTATTTATTATTTTATGGGTAAGTATAATTTTGCTTTACATTATTTTTTTTTTAAATATACATATGTATGCTTTTTTTATTCCTTCCCAAAGTTTTTAATACATTTTTGTTACTTTAATAGTGGGCCGTCAAGTTAGGACAACAGCAACATGCCGAAACAGGTATTTATATTAACTAAGTTCTCGTATAATTCAGAAGTGGCATAAATATTGATATAATTTACACTTAAAATTAAGAACTGTTGAAAACTAACTTTGCAGAAAATTCGACTCTAAAATAAACTAGAGCTAAACCATTTGACGACAGTACTAGTTCTAGCTCAATATTCAACCAGTGTAGTACTTGAAGATGATTGCAGTAATCGACCGCTGAGTGGAAAAAATTTCATACCCCAAATTTTTTTGAAAATCTCAGTGGGGTCTATCAAAAATTTGGTGGAGCTCTGTCGGGAATATCTCGATTGTATTCACTCATGATCGGTTAAGCTTTTCTCCGTCGGGAGCTCCGTCGTAATAGCTGAAAGATATTTGATTCAAAAAGCGCTATCGCAGCTGAAAATGTTCTTTAACCAAATTCTGAAATACAACATACACTCAAAAGCCTACACTTGTGTATCGGAAACTAGAAGGTCCTATACATATTCTAGAAAATGCTTTGCCTAAAATTTACAGTCGGGAACACACATGTCCTGCTGAGCAATATATGGAGACTGAATTTGTGGAAGGCGACAATGCCACGCTGGTGCGTCGCTTTCCTCGGGACGTCCTAGGACGTGAACAGAGGGCGCCCCAAACCTTTTTTTTTTTTGATCGGGACACGTTAGACAGGGTCACTTCGGGGTGTATTGCTCTTGGCCGGGTCGATGGAAAAACAACCCGGGTCGTTTCGGTACGGAAGGTAACGTACATGTACATATGCCGTTTTCGCAGAACCGGCAATACGTGAAACGAATTGTGACGAGTTGTCCTTTTAGGCGACGTTGGTAACTTTCGCATAGGTCGTGCCAAAGAAGTGGGTACGTCATTCGCTTCAGCGGTTTATTCTCGAAAAAAATTAATTTTTAGGTTTACGGGACTGAATCCATCAAAATATTTAAAAAAATCGCGGTTTTTGGAGTAGCCCTCTCAGTTTTTGCAAAAGTTAAACTTTTTTTTGCAATGTACTCTACATCATCCTAATTTCTTAATCTGTGCTCGGAGGGAGGATCTGGAAAACTTCAGAAAAAAAATCATCTAATGGACATATCCGAAAAGTGCTTGTTTGTACTTTCCTATAATGAACGATGAGCTACGAGCTTAACGCAGATCTGGCCATAGTCCAGCGAATTTAAGCTCAAAGGTTCCGCTGGTTGGATCATGTTATGCGACCGAAAAAGAAGCTCCAGCCCAGAAGGTTTTCCTACCGTCACTCAAATTCTGCAGCAAACCAAGGGTCTCGACTGAGATGGCAAGAACAGGTGGAGGATGACTTGAACTCCCTTGAGGTTGCAAAATGAAGTCAGTTATCGCTAAAAAGTTGGTACTGGCCTGCTGTGATAGGCAACGGCCGAAATCGCTTAGGCGGTTAAGCGCCCTTAAAAACAAAACAAACTGGTTAAAAGATCAGTTTTCACAGTTTAGTTGCGTCTTGCTAAATTTGGTTACTTTTATTTTTGATTTGGTTATAAAAGACTTAGTTAGTGGCAACCCTGATTGGAGATCAATTTGACCACTTTGAAGTTCCTAGTAGTGACAACCAATTAATAAGTAACTTCACTCAACCTCTGTTGAAATCTAAATTTATTAATCAAGCTTTATTACATAGCCGTCACGCTGTCATTTTACGTTTGTCACAGCCAATTATAATCCGGAACATCAAAAGATAAGTTTCTAATAGGTATTAATTTGGGAGTTTTTTAAATTTCACCCCAATAAATAATCTTTAAAAAAATGGCACAGATATATTTGTATTTATACCTTTCATGAACATGAAATGGTATTATAACTTTGGTCCGATGTTTGTAAGTATGAGAAGAAGAAGAGATGGACCCATCACGAAATGATCAGGATGACGAGATGAGTTGATTTAGCCATGTCCGTCGGTCTGTCTGTCTGTTTGAACGCAAACTAGTCCCTCAGTTTTTGAGATATTTGGCTGAAATTTTGTATGCGGCCACCATTTTCTAATATAGGAATCATTTGTCGGAACCAGCAAGATCGGACCGATATTACATATAGCTCCCATACAACCGATTGTTCCGATAAACGGATTTTGGGCTATAACTCCTGTAATTAAAGAGGTAGGAACGTAAAATTTTGTGAGAATTTCTTTTTTTATATAAGAGCTGTCGGTGTTGAAAATCATTGTGATGGGATAAATATTTCACATAGCCCCCATACAATCGATTGTTCCGATAAACGGATTTTGGGCTATAACTCCTGTAATTAAAGAGGTAGGAACGTAAAATTTTGTGAGAATTTCTTTTTTTATATAAGAGCTGTCGGTGTTGAAAATCATCGAGATAGGAAAAATATTTCACATAGCCCCCATGCAATCGATTGTTCCGATAAACGGATTTTGGTAGATGACTCCTGTAATTATATAGGTAGGAAAGTGAAATTTCGTAACAATTGCTCTTTTAGAATGTGGAATGTCGATGTTAAAAATCAATGAGATTGGACCAATATAACACATCGCCCCATATAATCGATAGTTCCGATAATTTCGGTATGAGCTAACGTTGAATTGAAACAGGCTGTACTGGGGATCGAACAGTGAAAATCATGACGCTTATTCATGAAAGGTATATAGCCTTCGGCACAGCCGAAGACAGCTTTCCTTACTTGTTTTATGTTAATAATAAATTTTCTTCTGAGGCCGGAGAAATATTTGTTCGATGTTTGTTGGGTGTTGCCCTTTTCAAATGTGTTTGAGATTTATTTTTGTAAAATTAGTAAACAAAAAATAAAAACAAAAGAAAATTTGAAAACTGAAATTAGTTGGTTACTGCAAGGCCGCTTCCTAATCAATTTATTCAGCGGATTCCGCCAGAGAGTTTTGAATAAGGCATTGATTAAAATTTGTATTCTGTTGAAAAATAAACATTTGGCTTTGCATTTGCCAGTGCCCCAATGATACTATTTTTTTTTACTTTTCAACGTTGTACAACTCAACCCGTTTATATCTACTTGGTAGGTTATTTTTTGTTGTTGTTTCCCATGTATTTTCACGACCTACCCAGCATTTTTTTGAACTCGGGAGAACGAAAACAAGGCTAATGATTGAAAATAAAACAAGAATTATTATAAACTCCACTTGAGCTCTTAAATATGTACAGTATGTAATAAGAAAAACAGAATTTTAAGGGTTTCCGTTTATGTTAACTGCCCCGTAAATATTGTAAACTTCGTATATCTGTCACTTTTCATACGAGGAATTTACTACATTGAATGAATACACTGTCAACCTTTAACTTTTCACGGTCCTCAATTTATTGTCATCAGGCCTGCACATTAGAATGGTTGCAACTGAGATCGGTTGGGTAAGTACCTCAATGGAGTACATAATGTAAATGAACTTTGGTAGAAAAACCGCCTTCTCCGGGCAAAAATTGACGAAGATATCCAGAAAAATTTAATTGGACGACTATTACGGTTGTCCAAAATGTTTTAATAATTTACAAAACCATTTGTGCGAAATCATTAGGGTTCCGAGAATGAATGATGGAATATTTCCAATTACATGTTGTTATTTTTCTGCAACTAACATTGACTGAAAATTGAAACAAACATTTTATGTATTAAATAATAAATTAATTTTATGTATGTAGATTTCTAACGCAAATAAAATATCCATTTCTTTTGCAGATATGTCTTGTCGTTCCCGTCTTGCTGTTTTAAACGAAAAACTGTCAACTTTGGAGCGTCGTATAGATTACTTGGAGGCATGTGTGACACAAGGGGAAACGCTAACATAAAAAAGTTATATTCATAAAATTATTAATTTACGTATTTAAGGAAAACTTACTATAAAAGGAAAACTTGCCATAAATCGTTTTTTGACACAAAAATAAAAAATGTAGTGCGAAATACATAGTAGACGTTGTGAATCGTGTTGCCTTTAGGAGAGAATTTTATCATCAGATTTTCGATGACTCCACCCCAAACATAGCCGCGATTGGAAATGAATACGGCGCGACGACGGGGGATAAAGTTCAGATTGCCCTATGGAGGCTCAAAAAATTAAAACGACTTTTATTTTTATCTAATCTCAAAATCGATAGCACTATGGTCGGAGATATTACATAAAAAATTGGGTTCCGTTTGGAAACGCCTCGAGGCGTGTCACAGGGGGGTTAAAGCTCAGACTATCCCCTCCGACACGCTTTAGGTGTTTTCAATCAAAACCAACTTTTGAATGTAATATCTTGATATCGATTTTGAGTATTGTAGGGCTGATATATTAGCGCAGTTCCGGAATTAACTTGATTATAATCTTCATTATCCATTCACAAAAATTAAGATTTTAGCAGACTTAAGAGTACTAGTATCGCCTGTGATCGAACATTCGACCAATAAAATCTGGTGGTACTGACTGGAGGGGGTCGTGGGGTCGCTAGCCCCGTACCCCCATCTTTAAATTTCGGGGACGCCCCTGAAAATATTCCGCCTAAACCTCACTTTTTTCAATTTCCTTTCCATCGGTGCATATTTCATTCAAATCGGTCAAACTGTTCGCTCACAGGAGGTTCCTAAAGTTTTTCATGTGGCGTATTTATATTTCATTTCATTTCATTTATTTTTTTAAAGTCGACAGTAACATAAAGCGGTCGACTGTGGTGTAGCGGTTAAGTGTTCGGCCTTCTACTCCAAGTCGTGGCAGTTCGATGCCCGGCAAAAGTAACATCAAAAATTATTTAGTAGTTTGGCAAACTCTCTGGGTGTATTTCTGCCATGAGAAGCTTCTCAGCAAAAAATTCATTTGCTTTGCAAGTGCCGTTCGGAGTCGGCAAAAAACTGTAGGTCCCGCCAACTTGTTGGAAAGCTCAAAAAGCAACACACCACAAGTTGGAAAGAGAAGCTCGGCTAAAAATCTCGTTAGAGGTTATGATAACCTGTTGGTATATCGCCGACATTAGTTATATTACACAACAGAAACAATATTGTAAAAAATATATATGAACAAAAGTATTATTAACATAAGTCATGAAAAGTATACAGTTATTAGTTTATTTATAGTATTATTTGCAGCTAGAAGGAAGGTAGTGTCTCCCTCATTTGATCGATTCCGGCATATATGGTTGTATGTAGAAGTCATTAGGACCATCTGGATGGTTGTAGAGGTCGATTTACTAAGCATTGTACGAAGAAATCAGTAAGTGTTGACTGGAAAAGTTGTTTATGCTGTCGGAATGGACGCGATTCCGAGCAACATATATACTTCCAGTATACTAGTAGCCATAAGAGTTTTACTGTCGGAATGGACGCGATTCCGCGCAGCAACTAAATAGAGCTATTAGCATGTTGTTTCCGGCTGATTACTTGTTTATTTTAATTAAGGATATTATTAGTGGTGCTGGCGGAATGGACACGATACCACGCAGCGTTAGAGGATGTTATTGAAATACTGACAAACAACGAGTGCAAGTTTTCATTTATTAGTCAGCTGATTGCAGACATGCAAGTATTGCATTTTCTATCGAGGGAAAAGAGCATTCAAAGCTTATACAGCTATATAAGTCGTTGTAGTATGAACACCAAATATTCAGAGGGCTGTTTTTGCAAAGTTTTGACGACAAAGGGGTAATTGAAAGGGCACAAAGTGTCTGGACGTCCTAGGAGGAACAGCAAAACTCAGTCGGCTAACCAGGTCGGATGAGTCCATTTCACCAATAATCAGTTTATGGAGGAACATTACACGTAGTAAACACCTTCGACTTTCCAGCGAAGGTAAATTTAAGAGGAGAAGCCTATTAGGTAGGCAGATGAATATTTGGATTCCAATTAAGACCACGCAAAGCAAAAATCAAAAATTGCTTTTGTACTGACTCAATCCGCTGTAAAGAACTTTATATAAGGGGCACCAGACAGCAATATTCATCAAATTCTTTAACCCATCTTTTAACAAAACCAAGCACACCCATGGCTTTATTAGCTATAGACGAGATGTGCATATTAAAACTAATTTTAGAGTCAAAAAGAACACCTAGATCAGTTACAACAGATATAAGTTCCAGAAGAGTGTCGTTTAGTAAGTAGGATACCAAAACCGGCTTTACTCGATGAAAAGTTATTGACTTGCTTTTCGAGCTATTCAGTATTAATATATTATCTGAACACCAGCGGCGAAATGACTCCAAATCGGCTTGAAAGAGATCCCCACGAGAAATTACAGTGGGCGAATATGTAAAACAAAGTTTTACATCATCCGCATACAAAAGTGTTCGGGAATGAGCGATGGTTTGGGGTTGGTTAGGGACCTAAATGACTACCCTGAGGGACACCGGAAGTTACGTCAATGGAGGTAGACAGAGTATTTTTAAAAACACCTGTTGAGTTCGGAACCCCAATAATTCAAGTTTATGAATTAAAAGCGCATGGTTGACAGAGTCGAAAGCTTTGCTGAAATCCGTGTAGACCATATCCGTTTGGTTACCTTTCAATAAACCGTCAATAACAAGAGAGGTGAACTCAAGCAAGTTAGTTGAGGTTCATCGCCGGGGCACAAAACCATGTTGACAAGGCGATAGTAAAGAACTACACCCATATTGCAATTGGCGTGTGATTATTTGTTCAAAAGCTTTAGGAATAGCTGAGAGCTTACCCTTGTAGACAGCTGACAGTCAGATGACAGATCATCTGAGTGACAGCGGTGCCGAAATTTTCCGTCAGATCGCAGTGCAAATGCAATTCTGATGGAAAGTTTTATATGAGTGTGATCTCCCATCTCTTTTCTGTACGTTTGATTTTGTATGTTGCTGTTTGGCTCAGAGATGACAAATCAGCTGTTAAAATAGGCAGCCAGTTCTGACCGAATCTTTGGTCAGAGATGACTGAACAGCTGTTAGCTAAAGGGCTCTCCTGACCGAAAAATTTGTCAGAGCTGCATGGTCAGAGCTAAGTGCAATAATAATTTACAATGTGTGGTAACATATATTTACTGTTTTTTTTCTTACAAAAGATTTGCATAAGATATAACTATATTCTTAAAATCATAATTTACATGTTGTAGCTGCCGGTATGGGGTGTTTCACAGCTTTTACCACATGTTCGTCGAGGAATTTTTGCGTGCAAGTAGTTTGAGCAACTGGAAAGTAAAAAAGCCTTATTGTAAATATTTACAACCATTACCATTTATTTATGTGGGTATCTCCAAACCACAGAAATAACAAGGCACAAATGGTCGTGGATTGGTCACACTCTCAGAAGACCGTCAGTAAATATAGCCAGACAAGCATTGCGGTGGAATCCACTAATTTTGCTAATATAGTTATTTTAAACTAAGTATAAAAGTAATCGGTACATATCGCTAAGATTATTTTTTATTGTATTGACTCTTATTTGGTTTTAAAATAACATTGAAAACGCCTTTTTTATAAGGAAAAGGTGTAATCTGCTAAGCTTGTCCGCTAGGGTAGCTATGCCCCTATTGTTTTCAATATTTGACCTACTACCTTTTTATGTAAGGGTATAATAAAAGATTGCTTCCAAATTGTAGGGAACGCCGCAGATTCAAGAGACACTTCAAACAGTTTAAAAATCGTGTCGGATAAATGTATGGCACAGTAGCTCAGAACGCCAGAAGGCATTGTAGAAGGGTATTTTTATCTAAAACGGGTATGTGGATGCTATTAGAACTATCTGGTTTATAAGGGTAGGGACTGGACTGGAACCTATTAGATGTGTAAGTCGACTTAAAGAATTCTGCAAACAATCCAGAAATGTAATGATCCGAACTGACACTCTTAGATCCAAGGAACAAGGAAGATGGAAATCCAGTAGTTTTCCTTTTTGAATTGACAAAATTGTAGAACCTTTTCGGGTTATTAAAAAATTTAGTTTTACACCTCTCTAGGTAACCTTTATAGCACTGTTGTCTGAGTAAGTGAAGGTTGAAGCGCGATACCGTACCAACACTAATATAGCGAATAGGGACACAGCTGTCGAACCCGAAAGGGAACTGTAGAAAATGGAGGTTGCCGACTCGATGTCTTTACATGCAAAGAGATCCGTCAAGTCGTGGAAAAACAACTCATTAAGCTTGACAAAGTTCGTTTTATAGAACCATCGCGTGCGGGGTCGATGACTTCTATTCGCAGCTCCAAGCCCCCCAGTTTGCACAATGTCCACAGCTATCACAAGTGTAGGATTTAGTGTATCTTCAGGAACGGATAACGGAGCAATTCGTTTAAGAGCGACCCCTACGAAGTCGTCCACAAATACCAGATCCAGTATTTTATTTTAAGAATTTTGTACGTTATTGATTTGTACAAGAGAAGTGTCCGAAAAGTCATTGAAGAAATCATGCTGAGTGGTAGGAGTTAAAATGTTTGAGTCGTTTGTGCCGACCCAACTAACTAAGGGTAAATTAAAATCACCAAGCACCAAAAGGTGATCTGTATCTCGCAACTGACAATACAAACTTCTAATAACTGCGTTATGCTGATTATATACAATCAGATTCGAATGAGGCGGTATGTACGAGTACGAGCAGGAAATAAATAAGCAGTAATCAGGCATCGAAACTTTAACTGCAATGACTTCAATATCGGGCACATTGTGCAAGACAACCAACTCAGATGAAAGACTTGAGTCAACAGCTATGCTATCACGACTGCTCCTGTTTCTTATCGGCACGGTTTGCCACTCACCATCTGCAGTAATAGCGGATTAAGTGGTCGGTTCAATGTTGTTGTTTTCAGTTGTATTAGCGGGTTGAGGTTGCGGTATAATGTTGTCAACAGCAGAATTATCCGACGTAGAAGAAAGGATGCAATTTTTACAACGATCTTCTTGAGATCATTAATTTGAGAGGCTAAATCCTTGAATCTAATCTCGAAAGCAGTCACGATCGCCTCGCTTGTGATCAAAAATTCGACCAATAAAATCTGGAGGGGGTCGTGGGGTCGTTAGCCCCGTACCCCCATCCTTAAATTTCGGGCACGCCCCTGAAAATATACCGCCTATCAAGGCCGTAGCCAGGGGGAGGGTTACGGGGGTTCGAAAATGTTGAAACAAGTACGCTAATTTGAATGCCATAGTTTGAATGTCTTCCAAAGCAAAGAAAACCAAATGTATTGTATTCATAAGTTGTACCATTGACCATACCTAAGATAAAAATGAAAAGTTAATGTTGGGTACCCAGAACAAAAGAAAACGCACAAGAAATTGTTTTATTTTTTGCTTTGCTAGAGAAAATCTTCCTCTGTCATGATAAATGCAGCTGGACGGAAATTATAAAAAGAAAACTATTCAAGGAAACTACATACGTTCCTTAAAAGAAAAATAACGACAAAGTTGGCTTGCACTCCAAAAATAAGATAATTTCTTAAGCGCCTTATCAAAAATAAAAACTTGAATTACATGAAATTGAACACAATGATAGCGAAAAGCAAACATACGAAAATCATTGTGTTCATACCTTTATATGAACGTACATACTTTTTATTGCAACTATGCATGATTGCAGCGAGAGAATCCTAATGGTCAGCTGTTTTTGTTTACATTTGCATTACAAAAAAATTATAAAGTGAATTGAATTCTGAGTCTAAAATGAGTTTAAAACGAAAATCGCTGCTCGATTATGGTTTTAAAAACAAAAAAGTTGAAAACGAAAGTACTCCTGGACAGCAGGAAGTTCTGAAGATATCAAGTCAATTGGCTAGTTGTTCAGAAACTGTATGGCCTTCAGATATGAACATCATGGACATTGGTGGCTATTTAGGAGTAGCAGTAGAAGATAGCAAAAAATATGAGCTTCTTCGCCGTGGATACCTGAAGAATCTTTTAAATTTTCGGGAGCAGGAAAAGGAATCTAAAATTCCAACATCATTGGTTGAGAATTCTGCAATTATACTATATTTATGTTTATATAGTTATGACAATTCTATAGATATGAATGGCTTGTTTATACGCAAGCCAAAGGAACAGGTGCATTGTGCAAATATTGTGCTCTTTTCACCCATGAATTCGCCGGAAAAGGGAAACACCAACAGCTGAACTCATTTGTGACTAAACTATTTCAAAAATGGAAAGATGCCATTGAAAACTTTGAAGCGCACTCAAAGTGCCAATATCACGCTTCTAGCACTATTTACGCTGATAATTTTACAAAAGTTTGGACAAGGGCGGTACCGGATATACGATCGCAGATTGAAATAACACGTATAGAGCAAATAAAATCGAACAGAAGTAAGCTTGTTCCAATTATTGAGGTGATCAAGTTATGTGGTCGGCAGGAACTAGCTTTAAGGGAGACGACTGTGGAACGCTTGCTAAAGAGCAGGAGCACAATGATGGAAATTTACGTGCACTTTTGCGCATGAGAATAGCTTGTGGCGATGAAACTGCGAAACATCATTTTGAAAATGCTGCTAAAAATGCGACATATTTAAGCCCGACCATTCAGAATGAAGTAATCGCAACTTGCGGAGAAATAATCCAGCGTAAAATAGTGGAAAGGATAAATATGGCAAAATCTTTCTCTATTTTAGTATATGAGACAACAGATATTGGATAAATTGAACAAATGTCTCTCTGTGTTCGTTATGTTGACGTTTACGATTCTGAAAAATACATTATGCGTGAGGACTTTTTACAATTTGTAGCTTTAGAAAATACTACGGGTCATCATATTGCAGAAGTTATCTTAAAAACCATAAGGGCAGTAGGTATAGACGAAAAATATATGATAGGGCAGGGATATGACGGCACAGCAGCGATGAAAGGGAGTTTCAATGGAGTACAAGCAATTATCAGAAAGCGTTTTCCTGCAGCTTTATATGTACATTGTTGCTCTCACTCTTTAAACCTGGCATTGGGGCATGCTGTGGGGTGCATTACATTCGACATTGCTTAGGTCAAGACAGTTGCGTCCTTTTTTAAAAAGTCTGCTAAAAGATCAGTAAAGTTAACTGAAAAAATTAAAACAATATTTCCGCAAGCTAAATCTAGTAAGCTAATTTCGTTCTGCGCAACTCGTTGGGTGGAAAACCATGATAGCTTACTCAGGTTTAAAGAAATGCTTCCTGCCGAAATTGTAGCTCTTGAAGAGTTACTTCTTGACCCAGATACTGATGCATCATCTAAGGCCAGTTAATTTTTAAAATCTGTAACAAGCTGCGAATTTGTTGTTAGCTTATTTGTGGCATCAACGGTGTTCTCGTTGACTCTGCCATTATGTAAGGCTTTGCAATCAGTTTCCCTAGATTTGCCAAAAGCAATTGAGCATATCGAAGTTACCTTGCAAGTCATTAACGATCTTCGCTGCAACATAGAAAAAAAGTTTAGCGAAATATTCGGAGAAGTATGCCAGCTTTTAACGTCCATTAATGAGGACATAAAGCTTCCACGTATCGCCTATATTAAACAAGAGCGAACGGGAATCTGTACAAGAGATCCTAAAGCATATTTTAGGGTGTCTATTGCTATTCCTTTTTTAGACGATATTTCTCTGCAATTGAATGACAAATTCGTTCAACATAAATCTATTATTCAGAAATTTTCTTTCTTTGTTCCATCAATTTGCTGTTTAAAAGAAGTTAACTTCAGCGAGTCTGACGCAAAAGAGTTCGAAATATATAAAGATATCATTGACACCGCAGCAATTGCTTCAGAATTCACTTTATGGAAAGCAAAATGGAGTCAAGAAGAAAGTTTTAACCGTCCATCATCTGCTATTGAAGCTTTAGACCAGTGCAAAAACAATTTTTTTCCAGCAATATTTTCCTTGTTAAAAATATTTGCTACAATTCCCGTCACTACATGCTCATCGGAAAGATCTTTTTCAACGCTGAAGAGGTTAAAAACTTTTTTGCGAAATTCGACAGGAGAGGAAAGACTAAATGGCTTAGCCATAATGAGTACACATAGGCGATTTGATATTGAAACAGACGATGTGATAAATGACTTCGCCGCTAAAAAGTCCAGACGTCTTAATTTAATATTAAATTAAAATTAATTTTTTTTTTTTAAATAAGTACGTTATTTTTAATTTGCCTTTAAATGCATCGCAACATGTGAATTTTTGAATTTATGTTACCTTTTTTTTGTAATAAATACTAAAGAAAAACTAAGCAAAGCAGCCTTTGCATTTTATTATTGAGTTGCAATCTTTGCAAAATTGTTCAATATGTAGTTTGAAGACATCCCTCGTGAAGGGTGGATACCTTGCCGCGGTACGAGGGCTTAAGTCGATAGCCACAGGGCTACGCTGCCCTTGTGATCATAGCTCCGTACGGCACTTCATCACGAGAGCAGCCTAGCCTCTCTGGCGCGACGACAAAGATCTTCCCCCTCCCAATCCAGGGTGTTATGCGAAACCGTGCCCATTGGACGTTTGCAGCCGGGAGGCAAATCGTGGCTGTATTTGAACGGAGCCTCTCTGATACCGGGTCGCCTCAGAGAGTAAGCATGGCCTTACCGCGGCACAGGGCTCTGCCGCGGCGGACGACACATTTTCCCCTACTCTTCCCTTGCCCCTAAGCTGGCCTTGTCCGGCGATGGGTCGTACGAACAAGATGAACTCAAATAAGCTAAATAAACACGAAAAATCTAAAAAACCAACAACGCCAAATTTCACTCCTCAGCAAAGGAGAGCTATGGAGGAGCAGGCGAGAAAGCAACAACCACGCCGGAGGACAACCTCCGTTCCACAATCAAGGGGTGGATCGACAGCGATGGCAACTACGAGTCGGTCAACCAACCCTCTATCGAGTAAGATTGACTTGATGGGAGCTAGCACCAGTGCGGTTGCCAACGCAGCTAAGCGGACAACGGCGGATGCTAAACTCCCATCAACCGCTGATATGAAACCCAGTATCTTTACGTCTGTGGCAGCGGTCTCACGACCTGGCCTCGGAGTTTCGAAGGAGAAGGAAGCTGCAACTGAGATGTCGGCAAGGAGAGCGACCGCGATGGCAACTACGGGTCCGCACTCCCGGGAGACATCTCCCCGCCGCTTCACATACCACGGGAAAAGATTGGCTGCAAAGATCCTGAAGTGGTATGAAGGGGTACCGCAGGAATCGCTGTCGCCGAATTCCAGTAAATCGGTAGAGCTAGCGAAAGCTGTGATACCGGATTTCCAAAATTTTTACATGCCAAAGAGGTTAAAAGTTAACCCTTTCAAGCACCAGAGATCGCACCTGGAGTTAATTCCCCCTCCCAAGCGGCATGCCCCTGGAGCGGGCAAACTAAGCTTTGCTGAGGTAACCAAGGACAGAATCCTTATAGGCGTCCTTGACCGAGGCAATTACCGTCTGGCCATCCCCAAGGACCGGTGGCGTTACGTGCGAAATGAACTCGGCAACATTCTTCTCAGCGCGAGTAACGGATACGGGTTGGCACCAGGGTCAGATTAAATTACTCGCATGCGAGGATGCAAAAACCGTAGCACTGTACAAGGCAGCAGCTGCTAAACTGGGTGAAGTCTACAAGGGCGCAAAGATAGAGGTCGTCGACTGGAAGGACATTCCAGCTCGTCCAAGGGCAAGGGCGTGGATTCCGGCCATTCCTGATGAACCCGAGAGAATTCTCGGGATGCTACGGCTAATGAATCCGTCCCTCCCAACGCATGACTGGAGTGTCAATCTGGTCGGGGATGCGGTAGGGCCCGACAGACAGGTGGTGTTCACCATGAATAAAGAGTCAATCGAGCCCCTCAAAAGGTGCAATGGCGTAGTACACTACAGCGTAGGCCAGATCATTATCTACGTATATCGTGGTGATGCTCAGCGCGCTGCCTTCTCAGCTGCTCCGGGGGAACCGGAAAACGAATTACCAGAAGAGGAAGCGGAGGATTCCGATGTGGAAAGCATGTTATCCGCCACGTCCCTTGGCGATAGTGCTGTGAACAACTCGGAGATGGAGGACAGCCTACAGGACGAGGAAGTCCTCGACGTCACGGTGGTAGCAGCCAACGCTGAGCGATTAACATCTAACGCTATCGGAACAACTCGTCGCTGATAGGCAACCTCCGGGATGGAGCAAACCTCGACGATATGGGGACGGCAGGGAAATCTGTGCGCACTCATGTTGGTGGTGCTTCAGATTAATCTGCACAAATCTAAAGTGGCTTCGGCTGCTTTAAGTAGTCGTCTTTCTAAAGGCGACGTGGATGTGGTCCTCATCTAAGAACCCTGGGTCAATAGCTCGAGAATCTGACGCTAATGCTCACCATGTCCAATGGGGGAGCTCCGATATCAATGCCAGGGGCGAGTCTCTGTTTGATTACCTCTTAACAACTAACCTGGTAATTTGCAGCGTGGGTAATGAGCCTACTTTTATCACTAAGACCCGCAGAGAGGTCATAGACCTCACTATCTGTAGTGAAGGCGCTTATGAGTGGCTCAGAAAATGGCGGGTTCTGGAAGAACATTCATTCTCCGACCACCGTTACATAGAAATGGCTCTAGACTTTATTGTACAACAACCTATCATGAAGCGCAATCCACGTAACACTAATTAGCAGTTACACAATAAAATATTAGACAGAGACCTGTCAGTACTGCCCTCACAAGCCGCCTCATCAGTAAAGGAGCTGGAGGATCTTGTTACTACATTTACATCGGCGCTCTCAAATCCTCTAGGACAGGCTTGTCCAGTGCCAAAACCACGCCGTAAACACAGGCCACATTGGTTGTCCTACGATTTGGACTCGCTCCGCAAATCATGCCGGAAACAATTTAACAAGGCCAAGACCCTCGGCTCTGAGCCTCACTGGCACGAATATAAAGCTAAACTAAGGGCCTACAAAAAAGCTCTGAGACGGGCGAAGAGGACCTCGTGGAGAAATTTCTGCACTGGCGTCGAAAAGGTCGACGACACAGCGAGACTTAGACGAATCCTCTCGAAAATTCAAACAGCCATCAGCTATTTGCGAAAACCTGACGGATCCTGGACCAGCACGGAAGAGGAAACCCTTGAGCTGCTCTTGAATACACATTTTCCGGGGAATCTGCATGACGCACCACTAGCACCTGCAACAAACCTGGCAGTAAATATACCCATCACTGAGGAAAGGGTAAGGTGGGCAGTTAAGAGCTTTGAGCCGGACGGGATTATCCCCGCGCAACTTATAAACACGTTGGAGACATCAGCTAAATGGCTGGTATTTCTCTTCACAGCCTGCCTGGCTCTCAACCACATTCCGGGCTCCTGGAGAAGCGCCACGGTAGTGTTTATCCCTAAGGCTGGGAAGGCATCCCACTACGAGTCAAAAGATTACAGACTGATCAGTCTCTCGTCCTTTGTACTCAAAACCTTTGAGAGGATACTAAGCGACTACCTCTCAACGACTATTGATAGCAACCTTAACTCTAGGTATCAGCATGCATACACCAAGAGTAAATCAACAGAAACTGCTCTGCACAGCCTAGTATCTGTCATTGAGAAATCGCTGTGTGAAAAGGACTACTGTCTCGTGGCCTTCTTAGACATTGAGGGGGCTTTCAACAATATAAGCCCGGAGGCGATCAACTCCGCCCTAACTAATCTGGGCGTAGATAGACCTCTAACTGGTTTAATTGACCAACTTCTAAGAGGAAGGAAAATAGCTTCTTCACTTGGTACGGTTGAGTTATCACGCTATGTCACAAGGGGAACGCCCCAGGGTGGTGTTCTTTCCCCGCTTTTATGGAATCTCACAGTCAACTCGTTGCTACGTGACACAAGCTGGGGGGCGGGAAGATAGTGGCATACGCAGACGATTTAGCTATTGCATTCAGAGGCAAGTTCCCACAAACTCTGTGTGACCTGATGCAAGTAGCACTGCGAGAGGTTTCGAGGGTGTCCTCTCGCTTCGGACTTAGTATCAACCCGGGGAAAGTGGAACTTGTCCTCTTCACCAACCGGTACAAAATACCGCCACTAAGCCTACCAGAACTAGATGCCACGCGCCCTGGGCTTGTCGGATAAGGCCAAGTTTCTAGGCATAGTTCTGGACAGGAAATTGAATTGGAAGGAGAATGTTCTTCAGCGCCAGAATAAAGCTTGCTCGCTGTTTACACATGCAAAAGAGCCATTGGCAAAAAATGGGGGCTCAGCCCTAGAGTATGCAGTTGGATCTACACGGCCATCATTCGCCCAATCATGCTGTATGGAGTCGTCGTATGGTGGCCGGCGCTGAGCAAGGCAACATACCTGAATCTGTTGTGGAAAGTCCAATAGGATCTGTATAAGCGGTGCGCTAAGGACAACGCCCAACGAAGCCCTCCAGGTCATTCTGGGCATTTTGCCACTTGATCTGGAAGGGTTTCGGTCAGCGGCGGCATCAGCTCTGCGCCTAAGAGAAACCTTCAGTTGGGGTGCGGGTACTATTGGACACTCCAGTATTCTGGAATCTTACAGCTTTCTCCCTCTAAGCACAGATCGTTGTGCGACCACTACAGTCGGGGATAGCGGTTTCAAAATAAACATTCCCAGCAGAGAAGAGTGGGAGAGGACGGATTGGTGTCCCGAGAAAAATGGTGGCACTTCCATATACACCGACGGCTCGAAGTTGGACTGCAGAGTTGGAGGAGGGGTTTATTCAAGGGATTTGGACCTTGAGCTCTCCTTCAGACTACCTGATCATTGTAGCGTCTTCCAGGCGGCCTGGTTAAGCAAACGTGTTATCGGAGAAGATATCGCTATTTTCAGCGATAGCCAAGCGGCAATCAAATCCCTTGGCTCATAAACGTTCAATTCTGAACTGACGCTCAGCTGTCGTCGATCTCTTCAGGAGATAACCCAACAGAACCGCGTAAACCTCATATGGGTCCCGGGACATAGGGACATTGAGGGAAACTGTAAGGCAGACGAGCTTGCCAGGCAGGGCACGACCAAGCAGGTTCTTCAGGATAAAGAGCGCTTAGGTATGCCGTTTGCCACATGCAAACTAATGCTGAAGGAGCACACACTCCGTCAAGCCAACGAAAGATGGCTGCAATCCCCAGGGTGTCGGATATCGAAACAAACCTGGCCAAAATGGGATCTTAAAAGGTCTAGACGCATTTATGCCCTAACTAGGAGGGAAATCTGCATATTGATAGGGGTATTAACCGGCCACTGCCTCATTGGTAGGCATGCAGAAAGGCTAAGTGTGCCCTACCGACGGTGCTGCAGGACTTGCAAAGATGATAAGGAGGAGGAAAGAGTGGAGCACCTCATCTGCAACTGTCCGACTTTAAGCGGCGCGAGAACGCGTTTTTTGGGAGTTCCGTTCCTAGATAGCCTAAGCCAGATCACGGAACTGGACATAAAGGACTTTATGGGCTTCATAAAGTCATCTAAGTGGTTCGAGGAGGAGTAACGGTGTCGGTTTAGGAGTGTCAGTCCCGGGATTCTGCTATGTGGAAAATCCCAACAACTCAGGGATTTTCCATATGGCTGGGTCCCGGGACTGACTTTCCTTGTGTTGGTGGTATCACAACGGGCCTTTCAAAACTGACCTATGTGTTCCTCTGCGGCAGCCACTTGGACCTACCTAGTTTCTACCCCCAATTTTGAACAAAAAGTCCTATTTTACAAAAAAAAAATGTTTGACCCCCTCCGAAATAAAATCCTGGCTACGGCCTTGCCGCCTATACCTCAGTTTTTTTCAATTTCCTTTCCATCGATACATATTTCATTCAAATCGGTCAAACGGTTCGCTCACAGGAGGTTCCTAAAGTTTTTCATGTGGCGTATTTATATATAGATAGGTAGAATAAAAAATGTCCGCTAGCAACACTCTTCAGATAAATAAACAAAAGCAGCAAGAAACACAGGCAAGTTGAGACTAGCGACCGCAAGAAGTAGCGCTTTTATGTGGATAGAGATTGGTAGATGTTGCGCTAGTAAATAAACAAAAACAGCAAGAAACACAGGCAAATTAAGGCTAGCGACCGCAAGAAGTCGCGCTTTTATGTGGATAGCGATTGGCAGATGTTGAGCTAGCGTGTGGATTTTCACCTTGTCCACACACCATTACCAAAGTCAGGCACATATATGGTGGTATAACAACCAATAAATCTTCTTTAATCAGATCCAAGTTTTACCCTGATACACACAACTTTGAAGATTAACAATCCACCATCTTGGCGACATCTAGCGTACAACCCGTCATTTCTTTCGGTTTGCCACTAGATGTCGCCGATATTTGTTGATTTTTCGGCGACATCTATCGTCCAACCCGTCAGTTTGGTTGTATTTCTTGTTAGATGTCACTGTAACCCTGCGGGTTGGGGTTCTAGAATATGCCCGCGGTAGGTATGCCTGTCGTAAAAGGCGACTAAACTCCAAAGAGAGGACAACTCAATAAAACCCGTAATCCCGAGTGTGATCCGTACCGGGCTCATGAGATGAATGGCACTACCTTAGTGTGTCTTATAACGGTGGCCTCCAGATACCTGGCGCCCTCTGGTTGTAATCAGTCTTACTGGGATATCGGGGGCTATGTCCCAGCTGACCTTCTTTCCCCTACACTCGTGGGAATTATATGTACCAATTAAATGAGAAAATCTATACTTAAGATCAGTGGTCGGCACCGCTTGGCTCACCGAGCTCGGTGAGATAGTATTAGTCTCACACGTACATGCGAGCGCTCTCCCCAGAACGAATAACAAATTTTCAAAATATGATCAGTTGCTATCCAAATGTCAACGAAGGAAGACCGTTTATGTTTTATGCGCAACATTTGTCGTTTCTAAGCACGAACTTATTGATGCGAGGGTCCACGTGTATGTTTCAGTAGTCCATTTTTTATGCAAAATATTATGCCGAAATTTAAGATACAGTGGAAGATACATTTTTTCTTTGCAGAAAATTTAGACGGGGAAGCTGTCTGCTTAGTATGTCAAAGGCGAGTGGGCATTATGTAGTTAAATTTAGAAAGGCATTATAGATCCTGTCACAATGATTTAGAAAGCTATTCGGGCAAGGACAGGGAAAGCTATTTAATTAATTAAATTTTTACACAATTTCTAATTTTGTTTCACAAAATGGATTTTTCTATGTGACAGCGAAATAATATACATATTTTGCTTTTCATTATTATTTTTATCAGAATTAACTTGTATTTTTTTAATTAAATCTTTGTTTGCACAAGTTCTATTTTTCTGGTAAAATATGGAGTTAGGCACCCTCGTAATATCATCAGTACCCACGCTCTTCGTGCCAGTGCTCGCTTGTATGTGAAACACACGCATAGACAAAAATAATTGTTTGCATGTATGGGAATGCCGATGCCTGCTTTAGATCATGATAAAGTTGAACTGCTTTCAAGTGATCAGGCCAGATGTGGCCTTTCGGTTGATACCGAATCAAAAGCTGAAACCGCAAGAGTGGTGGGGCTGAATAGACCCCCCATGATACTTAAGAAACTCCTGGCTAAGGGTGTCAGATACGAAACCGCCTTAGCAATTGCCAAACAGCCCCAAGGGCCGGCACAAAGGGAGGCACCAATAAAAGGGGGCGATCCAATAGTACGACCCCACCAGATTTCCAAAAGAGTACAAGGCAGATGCCTCCTCTTGATGGAGAGGCAGCCAGTGCCTTAGTAACCGCGGCTCATTCTGACGGTGTGTCATAGGCTGGGCATAATCCCACAGGATTATCCTAGTACCATCTGGTCTCCTGAACAACTGAAGATCATAAGGAGGGACATTTTGAATGAAGTGTTTAAACTTCAAGTTGGCACTATTAGCGATGATTCTAATACTGCAGAGTGGTTAAAAGACATCGTCCCAAAACTAACTCCTTGGGAGGGGCGAAAGTGTAGGTAGTCTCGGATGCCAGCGGCAGTGGTGAAAATGTTGCGGTAGAAAAGAAGGCTGTAGAACAAACAGCCTGCAGCTCAAAATCGGCAGAGAGACGCAAGGCTTGGAGGATGTGCAAACTAAGCTTCAGCTGGAGTCCACAGCAGAAGCTACGATTATCGAAACTCCACCGCCCTCTCAAAGCTTTGCTCAGCGGTAACCTAAAGTCATCGGTGGCGGATAGGGACCGCAAAAAATCTTTATAATGTCAGCCCTCCCAGCAAACTCTCGCAGTTCGAGGCGTCTAAAATGCCTCCAGGTGAATCTTCACCATCCCAGGGCGGCGATGCTTCTAAACTAGAAACTGGATTTTGTTCCGCTCCTACAGTTCATGACGGCTGATTTGGTTGCAGTTTGGGCAAAAATTCCAACCCCAAGAGCCGAAAAAGAGGCCATTTTGTCATCAGCTTACTTTCCGGATTAGGAGGAAACAGCCCCAACTGTTGAATCCAAATCTCTCATTGAGTATTGCCAACAGAAGGGTATCCCATGGGTCCTCTGCTGTGACGTAAACTCCCACCATACAGCTTGGGGTACTACGAATATAAATAACAGGGGGAGCATCTCCTGGAGTTTATTAGTAGTTACAATATCAGTGTAATGAACCGTGGTAATGAACCCACTTTTGTTAACGCTATTAGGGGGATGTTCTTGACCTTACTGTATGCAGCCAAAACATGGCCTTCGCTGTCACAAATGGGCACGTCTCGGGGGGGAATCAATGTCGGACCACAAACATATTGTATTCGACATGGGTCACTTCTCTGACCATGAGTCTGTTTTCCGAAATCCGAGGAAAACGAAGTGGTGAACTATCTCGCTTTACCATGGAAGAACACGGCAATTGCTTGCACCAACCAATAACTACGGGGCGGGAGCTCGAGACAGAGGCTGAACAACTTCACTCAGATATCACAACAGCTTTCTGCGAGAGTTGTCCCCAAGTCAAACAACTTATACAACGTGATGTTCCTTGGTGGAACAAAAAGCTTACACAATTGAAGAACTGCATGGATGAAGGGGGTATGTCGCATTTTGAGTGAAACGAGAAAATCGGCTTTAAAGTTTTGCTTAAACATTTGAGGTTTTTTCGAGTCTTTATGGAAAACTGACAAAAAAATTATGCAAAGCCATAAAAGACGTTGCATAATATGCAATAAAAAGCATAAGTTTATATTTAGTGTTTTATATGAAAAAATCGGAACATACCCCCTTCTTCTACAATTCATATTGCAAAGTTGTGTACATACCCCCTTCATCCATGAATTATCTTCTACAATTTTCACGATAGGCAGATTCTGATAAGACAGAAATATAGATCTGCATAAACACTATTCACCAATGCCAAAAACAGAAATTGAGTGAGAATGCGACATACCCCCTTCATCCATGCATGTCTTCAATTATGATGTCAAGCCAGAAGGCTGTTTAATGCAGCTAAAGACACTGGAGACTGGGTCTCCTCTAGAAATGCTCTAACTTCTTATAATAGAGAACTTGGGAAATCTAAGAGGGCAACGTGCAGAGAACACTGTGAAAATATTAAAGATCTCCCTACAGCAGTGCGTCTCCAAAAAGCCCTTGCGAGAGGCCATAGCAACGTCATTGATACTCTGAAGAACTCAGATGGGAGCTACACGAAGCAGCCGGAAGACGCATGCAAACTTTTGCTTGCTACTCACTTTCCGGACTGTATACCAGGCTATCAACACTCACATCCCGTAGTAGATAATTCTCCAACAATTAGTGGTAGAGAAAAGACCCTGGCGACAAAGCTTACCAATCTTAACAAGGTCCAATGGGCTTTATCGACTTTCAGGCCTTTCAAATCTCCAGAACCGGATGGGGTCTATCCTTGTCTGTTGCAGCAAGGAATCAACTATACAGCTGCAGTCCTATCAAATTTATATAGAGCATCCCTGCTGTTAGGATATATTCCCAACAGGTGGACAGAGGTTAAGGGTGTATTTATACCGAAACCAGGGAAACCGGAAAATCTGCCATCGTCTTATCGACCAATAGTTTCAGTTCCTTTCTCCTAAAGGGAAGTAAACTTAAAGAAACACCCTCTGTGTAAACACCAATTTGCCTACCGACCAGGAAAATCCACGGAGACTGCTATCCATTACCTTACTGAAAAAATTTAAAAGGCCATAGAGTCTTAAAATATAGCCCTGTACCAGGCCGTTGGGGAAGCCATGATTAGCAAGGTCGTAAGCCCAATGATCACTCGCTGGGTCCTGGCCATGCTAAACCAAAGAAAAATCAGCTTTGAGCTAGGAGGGAGTGCTGGCTCAATCGTGGCCACAAGAGGATGCCCTCAGGGAGGTGTACTTTCTTCTCTACTGTTGACCCTAGTCAATGACAAACTTCTTCATCTTTTGAAGGGCAATGGCTTTGACGTAGAGGGATATGCGGATGACTTAGTAGTCTGCGTAACAGGAATGCATAAAGAAACAATATCTGATCGCATGCAACAAGCCCTGCGCATCATTGAAAGATGGTGCGCTAAGGGTTTATCTATCAACCCAAATAAAACAGTGTTGGTGCCTTTCACGAGGCGAAGAAAGCTTTATATGTTAGAGCCGTCCCTAGGAGGCAGCCGCATAGGTTTTTCGACGGAAGCGAAATACCTAGGGGTAACATTGGACAAAACCCTCACATGGAATGCTCATTTGGAGGCCACTACAAATAAAGCAACGAGGGCCTTTTTCGCCTGCACTAGACTTTATGGCGAACGTGGGGCCTGTCTCCCAAAATGACAATGACGTACTGGTCATTTAATACAGTTGTGAAGCCAAAAGTCACATACGCTTCTCTAGTCTGGTGGCCTAAGACTGCTCAAAGAACAGCGGCAACTAAGTTAAGTAAGCTGCATTGACTAGGATGTGTCAGTATAACAGGTGCAATGAGAACGTGCCCTGCTGATGCTTTAAGTGCCCTTGTGGGAATACCTCGGGTGTGTTCGAGCCGGTCAATAATTACCGCAATACTGCGTCGAACGTGTTACTTAAAAATTGGAATTTTTAACATATTTGATAGCAGATGAGCTAATGGAAAGGGGTGGGGATAGTTTTTTAAGAAACATGGAGAAAAACAGGAGGAAAAGACAGATGATAAGACGCTTATTGTATTCAGAGTGTCCCAACCGAAGAAAAGTGAAAAACTTTTTTAAAACTTTTGCACTATATCCTGATGACATCTTGTTACTCATTTTCGGATGACTCGACCCATATTTTTTGTAAGTTATTTATTTTGAATATATTAATATTGGTATAATCAAGGTATTTTTATTAAGAAATTGTGTGACGCTCTTAGCCCTTTTTGGTGCACTAGCAGCACCAAGTTTTCGTTGGAACAGTCATTGTACATCACGTTGTAAAAACTTGGCAACAGTAGAGTTACTTATAGAGAAATTTCCTATAGTTTCAATGTCGGCAAAGGTATAGCTCATAAACTATTTGTTAAAACTATAAAGGCAATATGCTGCCTCAAAGCTGAAATCTCTTGGCCTACTGTTATTGAACAGCAAACCATAATGGAAAGGTTCCAAACGATCAGAGCGAACCCTTTTCCATTCGTTATTGGATGTATGGATGGAATTCACTTCAAGATAAGTAAATGCACCACACATGACGCTATAAGCTATTATGACCGTAAGGGAAATAATTCAATAACCATGCAGGTTGGTACGGTATTCGATGGATGTAACAAATATATATGAGGAGCTCCAGACCAAAGCGCATTAGGTGTATACTAATTCACTGTACTATACTTATTGCGTTTTGGTTTAGAGCTCCTCATATATACTTACACATAATTTTATTTATTTTTTATTGTGCTTTTTTAGGCCATATGTGACAGCAAGCTTCTTTTCTTAGACGTATTTATTGTATTTCCTGGAAGTTGTCACGACGCAAACGTTTGGAAAAATAGTCCAATATACAAAGGCATACCAACTGGTCAGGTTGAAATTGCAAGTGGAGCTATAATTTTAGCTGACTCCGCATATCCGCATAACGGGCATCTCACGAGTGCTGACAGAAAGTTTAACTATTACCTTAGCTCTACCCGAAGGCTAATTGAACAAGCCTTTGGCGTTTTTCGACAAAAGTTCAAAATACTTAATCACATCGATGTATTATCTCTAAAGGACGTCTCACAAGTGGTTTTAGCGTGCGCTATATTGCCCCTGTGAAGGGTGGACACCTTACCGCGGTACGAGGGCTTAAGTCGATAGCCACAGGGCTACGCTGCCCTTGTGATCATAGCGCCGCCCGGTACTACATCACGAGAGAAGCCAAGCCTCTCTGGCGCGACGACTAAGATCTTCCCCCTCCCAATCCAGGGTGTTATGCGACCACGTGCCCATTGGACGTTTGCAGCCGGGAGGCAAATCGTGGGTGTAATAGAACGGAGCCTCTCTGATACCGGGCCACCTCGGAGAGTAACTATGGCCTTACCGCGGTATGGGGCTCTGCCGCGGCGGACGACACATTCCCCTTACTTTTCCTTTGACCCTAAACTGGCCTTGCCTGGCGAGGGGTCGTACGAACAAGATGAAAAATAGTAATAAAAACCCTAAAACTAAAGATACAACCATGTATACTGCACAGCAGAGGAGAAAAATGCTGGAGCAAGCGAGAACGCAACGTCGGAGGACAAACTCAATTTCTTTATCAGCCGAGAGATCGACAGCGATGGCAACTACGGGTCGATTAGCTCTGGATAATAAGGGGGCAATCCCCAAAGCAAGTACCGGTACAAACGCAGTGAAGCCAACAACGGCTGATGCTAAACCTCCAGTAAGTGCCAGTACCGAAACCAAGTCTTTAACGTCTGTGGCAGTGGCCTCACGACCTGGCCCCAGAGATCCAAATAACGGAACGACCGCGATGGCAACTACGCGTCGAAATTCTCCCCAAAAGACATCTCCCAGTCGCTCTGGGTACTTGGACAAAAGAGCGGCCGCAAGGATCCTGAAGAAATACGAAGGTATTTCACAAGAGACGCTATCGCCGAATGCCAGACAGACGGTGGAGATGGCTGAAGCTATCTTACCGAACTTCCAAAGCAATTACGCGCCAAAGAAGGTTAATGGAAATCCCTTCAAACGCCAGAGAACGGACGTGGATTTAAAACCCCACCCGAAGAGGCAGCAGAACGCCCCCGTAGTGAGTAAACTCAGCTTTGCTGAAGTGACCAAGGACAGGGTCCTCATAGGCGTCATTGACCGAGGTAACGAAAGCTGGGCCATCCCTAGGGACCACTGGCGGTACGTCCGGAACGCGATCGGTAATGTCCTTCTTGACATTATGGATGAGTCTCCGGGTGCCACGCCGATGGGTTCTGATGCGGGATGGCACCAGGGCCGAATCAAGGAATTCGCCTGCGAGGATGCAAAAACTCTTGCACTGTACAAGGCAGCAGCTGCAAGACTGGGTGAGATCTACCAAGGGGCAATAATCGAGGTTGTCGACTGAAAGGACATCGGAGATGGGAGACAGCCTGCTGGACGGGGAATATCTCAACGTCACAGTGATAGCAGCTTGTCCTGAGCGCACCAATGTTGATACTGCCACAATTAGTAGGGCGTTCGCTACGCCAAATCGTGGTCTGAACAAACCGTCGTTGAAAGATAAGCAGACGAGGTGGAACTCGACGATACGGCGGTGGCAGGGAAGTCTGAGCGCTCTCATGTTGGTGTTGATTCAGATAAAACTTCACATATCTTAAGCAGCTTCGGCTGCTTTAATCAGTCGTCTCTCTAAAGGCGACGTAGATGTGGTCCTCATCCAAGAACCCTGGGTCAACAGCTCAAGGATTTGCGGTTTGGAGACTAAGGGTTTTAAGCTTATCCGAGCCAGCCAGGGGGGCAGAGTTAGAGCCTGTATTTTGGTTAAGTCTGAGCTGAACGCCTTTCTCTTGCCCAACTATAGCAATGGTGACGTTACAGCTGCCAGTTTAACAGCCGACAGTACCAGCCTGACGATGGCATCGGTCTATATGCCCTACGACGCCGAAGAACCTCCTCCACAGAGGGAGGTAAAAGACCTGGTGGCAAATTTTTCCATGGGTCTCTTATTATTGGAACTGACGCTAATGCTCATCACGTCCAGTGGGGAAGCTCCGTTATCAATGCTAGAGGAGAGCCGTTGTTTGACTATTTGTTAACAACTAACCTGGTAGTTTGCAGCGTGGGTAACGAGCCTACGTTTATTACTAACACCCGTAGGGAGGTCATAGATCTCACTATTTGCAGCGAAGGCGCTTATGAGTGGGTCAGAAAATGGCGGGTTCTCGATGAACATTCATTCTCCGACCACCGGTAGATAGACTTTTCTGTTGAGCAGCCGGCTATGAAACGCAACCCACGTAACACTAACTGGCAGCTACACAATGAAATACTATCTAGGGACCTACAACCACTTCCCCCACAAATCCCCTCATCAGTAGGGAAGTTGGAGGATCTTGTAAAGACCTTTACAACGGCGCTCTCGAATGCCCTAGAACACGCTTGCCCAGTGCCAAAACCACGCGGCAAACATAGGCCGCATTGGTGGTCCTACGACCTGGACTCGCTCCGCAAATCATGTAGGACACAATTTAATAAGGGCAAGAGCCTTGGCACGGATTCTCAATGGCTCGAATATAAAGTTAAACATAGGGCCTACAAAAAAGCTCTGAGGCAGGCAACTGGGGTCGAAAATGTCGACGATACATCGAGACTTAGACGAGTGCTCTCAAAAACTCCAGCCAAAGCTATTTGCGCAAACCTGACGGATCCTGGACCAGCACGGAGGGGGAAACCTTAGAGCTGCTCTTGAATACGCACTTCCCAGGGAACTTGCATGAGGAACCCTTAGCACCTACAACAAACCTGGCTGTATACATATCCATCACGGAGGAAAAGGTTAGGTGGGCGGTTAAAAGCTTCGAACCGTTCAAGGCTGCCGGGCCAGACGGGATTATTCCCGCACAAGTCATTAACACGCTGGAGACATCAGCCAAATGGCTGGTGTTGCTCTATACAGCCTGCCTGGCTCTTACCTACATTCCGTGCTCCTGGAGAAGTGCCACGGTAGTGTTTATTCCTAAGGCGGGGAAGGCGTCTCATTACGAGCCCAAGGAATATAGGCCGATCAGTCTCTCATACTTTGTGCTCAAAACCTTCGAGAGGATAATAAATGACTACCTCTCCTCTACTATTGATACCAACCTTATCTGTAGCTATCAGCATGCATACACCAAAGGGAAATCTACAGAAACTGCGCTTCACAGCCTAGTTTCTGTTATTGAAAAATCGCTGTATGCAAAGGAGTACTGTCTTGTGGCATTTTTAGATATTGAAGGAGCCTTCAACATCATAAGCCCTGATGCTATAAACACCGCTTTAACAAGTCTGGGCATAAGCAGATCTCTTATTGGACATATTGATCACCTACTAAGGGTTAGACGAATAGTTTCATCACTGGGCTCGGTTGACTTATCACGCTATGTCACAAGGGGAACGCCTCAGGGTGGTGTTCTCTCCCCGCTTCTATGAAACCTCACTGTCAACTCGATGCTGCGAGACACAAGCTGGGGCGGGAAGGTACTGGCATATGCAGACGACTTAGCTATAGTATATAGGGGCAAATTCCCACAAACCCTGTGCGACTTGATGCAAGTAGCACTGCGGGAGCTTTCTTGGTGGTCCTCGTTCAGCGGACTGAGCATCAACCCGGGAAAAGTAGAACTGGTCCTTTTCACCAACCGCTATAAGATACCACCGTTAATACTACCAAAACTGAATGACGTGCGCCTGAACTTGCCTGACAAAGCCAAGTTCTTGGGCACAGTTCTGGATAGAAAACTAACCTGGAAGGAGAATGTTCTTCAGCGCCAGAAGAAAGCGTGCATTGCGCTCTACACGTGCAAAAGAGCCATTGGAAAAAATGGGGGCTCAGCCCCAAAATTTGCAAATGGATCTACACTGCAATCATTCGACCAATCATGCTCTATGGAGTTGTGGTATGGTGGCCTGCGCTGAGCAAGGCAAAAAACCCTAATCTGTTAGGTAAAGTACACAGATCTTGCATGATCTGTATAAGCGGTGCGTTAAGAACAACGCCCAATGAAACACTCCATTTATACTGATGGCTCGAAGTTAGACGGCAGAGTTGGAGGAGGGGTTTATTCAAAGGATCTGAACCTTGAGCTCTCCTTCAGACTACCTGATCATCACTGTAGTGTCTTCCAGGCTGAAGTTTCAGCAATCATGGACGCCGCGGCTTGGTTAGCCAACACACTATCAGACAGGATATTTTTATTTTCAGCGACAGCCAAGCGGCCATCAAATCCCTTGGCTCTTACTCGTTCAACTCTGAACTGATGCTCAGCTGTCGTCTATCTCTACAAGAGATGACCCAACAGAACCGCGTGAACCTCACACGGGTCCGGGGCATAGGGAAATTGTAGGGCAGACGAACTTGCGAGGCAGGGCACGACCAAGCAGGTTCTTCGGGATAAAGAGCGCTTAGGTTTTTAGGCCGTTTGCCACATGCAAGCTAATGCTGAAGGAGTACACACTCCGCCAAGCCAACGAAAGATGGCTGCAATCTCCAGGATGCCGGATATCCAAAGAAACCTGGCCGAAATAGGATCATAAAAGATCAAGACAAATTTATGCCCTAAGGAGAAGAGAAATCTCCATACTAATAGGCGTATTAACTGGGCACTGCCTCATTGGTAGGAGGAGGAAACGGTGGAGCACCTCATCTGCAACTGCCCGGCTTTAAGTGGCGCGAGAATGCGCTTTTTGGGAGTTCCCTTCCTGGTTAGCCTACGCCAGGTCACGGAGATGGACATAAAGGACATAATGGCCTTCATCAGGTCATCTAAATGGTTCGAGGAGGAGTAACGGTTTCGGTTTAGGGACGTCAGTCCCGGGATTCTGCTATGTGGAGAATCCCGATTATCATTCTTGAAACTTTTTCTCTCTCTATTTGTAGCTTTTCTTTTTTCAATGCCATCGCTTCATTGCGCCTTATTTTTTCCACAAAAGCCTCTTTTTTGAAAAACTCCAGTAACTCGCTGGCTGGTATTTTTCATTTTTTATTAGGAGTATTCGCGTTGTTTTCATTTTCATTCGTAGTAGCATCACCATCGGAGTCAGTCTCGGAGTTATGATTCTCGTCTGGAGATCTTTGATATTCTCCATCATCCTGTACACTTTGGCTGCTTGAAATGTTTAGGGAACTCTGCAAATTTTGAGTTGGAGGAGAAATGGAATGTCTAGTACCATAAATCTCGTCGAATTCATTAAAAAATTCCCAAGTGGTTGCATCTCTTCCTGTAGACTTGTTCCTCTTTTTTATTCTTTTATATATTGCGTACATGTTTACAAATTTTCGTGGCAACTGATCTCTTGAAGCGCTAAGATCTGAAGCATCAGTTTTCATTTTGTCCAGTAACTTGCCCCAAAGTACAGATTTCTTCCTCCTCCCGCTTGAAAAGACACCTCTACGGAGCCCACTCTTCTAACACCCATCTCCCTTTGGTCCAACCCTAGTCCAACTGCTAGTTTTCTTGGACTCCCGTTAGAAGATATTGATGACAATTTAGGCTAAGAAAAAATACGCGTTGGGCAGGAGTACACCTCGTTACAACAACAACATCTAGTGGCAAATAGAAGTGAACTGCAAGAAATATTCGTTTCGTTGTATTTCTTGCAGTTTTTGTTAATTTATCTAAAGAGTGTTGCCAGCGAACATTTTGTTGTGGCTTCTCAAATCTTCTTCATTTTTGAGAGATTGTGCTCAAGGTAACTCCCAAAAGCGGAGTTAATTCGGAATTCGCGCTAACATTTTATATTTAAAATAAATTTAAGAAAAAAGATTTTCTAAGAACAAGCTTATAGGTATATTTATTGTTGATAAACCGAACTAAAATGTAAAGAATAAAATTAAAGAAAAAAAACTTTTTTAAAAATAAGCTTTTATTATTGGTTAATAAAATTAACTAAAAAGTAAAAAATAAATTCATCATCATCATCATTTATTGGCGCTTAACCGCCTAAGCGATTTTGGCCGTCGCCTAGCAAAGCACGCCAGTCATTCCTTTTTAGCGATAACTGACGCCAATTGGAAACCCCAAGGGAGTTCAAGTCATCCTCCACCTGTTGTTTCCATCTCAGTCGAGGCCTCCCCCTTCCTCTGCTGCCGAATTCGGGTGACGATTGGAAAACCTTCTGGTCTGGAGCTTCTTTGTCCATTCGCATGACGTGACCCAGCCAGCGGAGCCTTTGGGCTTTAATTCGCTGGACTATGGTCAGATCTGCGTAAAGCTCGTACAGCTCATCGTTAAATCTCCTTCGATACTCGCCGTCGGCATCACGGGAAGGACCATAAATCTTCCGGAGAACTTTTCTCTCAAATACTCCAAGGGCCATCTCATCTTCTCTTGACATTGTCCATGAATCTGAGCCATACATCAGGACAGGTATGATGAGAGACTTATAGAGCGCGATCTTTGTTCTTCGAGAGGACTTTACTTCTCTAAGCTGGAGTTAAATGGTGGGCGGCGAGCAGTTTATTATTATTGTTGTTGTTATATTATATGGTTGAGGGAGTTGGCCGGGGTTGCCGGTTCGAATCCCACCTCAACCAAAGTCTTTTTAATTTTATTTAATTTATTATTTTTATATTCCATCAAGTCTCATGGACTGTGTTTGGTTCTTTTTAATTATTGGTATGTACCATCAAGTCTAGCGGACTGTGTTTTGGTAATTACACTTTGTATGTATTAATTGGGGCGAGCACTTTGGCTCTGAGAATGCATTGTTGGCTATTCTCACTTCCTTAGAAGACCCCTCAAAATTGTTGGTGGTGAGCACTTGGGCTCTGAGGCATTGGCGACTATTGGCTTACCCCATTTTGCTTGTGAAAAACCACGTTTTATGACTGCGACTATAAGCTATGTATTCCGAATATTCCATAAATTATCTGCGAATTACAATAATATGTAATGCAGATGAAATAAACGAAACCATGTTATGTCGCTTAAACATACTCCCCGCCCTAGACGGCTTAGTCGTCTAGTAAAGAGCCATAGGTGCTGGTTTGATCCGGCTCGAAGGACCATATCTAAGCTGGAGTTAAATGGTGGGCGGCGAGCAGTTTATTATTATTGTTGTTGTTATATTATATGGTTGAGGGAGTTGGCCGGGGTTGCCGGTTCGAATCCCACCTCAACCAAAGTCTTTTTAATTTTATTTAATTTATTATTTTTATATTCCATCAAGTCTCATGGACTGTGTTTGGTTCTTTTTAATTATTGGTATGTACCATCAAGTCTAGCGGACTGTGTTTTGGTAATTACACTTTGTATGTATTAATTGGGGCGAGCACTTTGGCTCTGAGAATGCATTGTTGGCTATTCTCACTTCCTTAGAAGACCCCTCAAAATTGTTGGTGGTGAGCACTTGGGCTCTGAGGCATTGGCGACTATTGGCTTACCCCATTTTGCTTGTGAAAAACCACGTTTTATGACTGCGACTATAAGCTATGTATTCCGAATATTCCATAAATTATCTGCGAATTACAATAATATGTAATGCAGATGAAATAAACGAAACCATGTTATGTCGCTTAAACAGCCTACTCAGTCCAAAGTAGCACTTGTTCGCAAGAGTGATTCTCCGTTGGATTTCTAGACTGATATTATTTTCGGTGTTAATGCTGGTTCCCAAATAGACGAAGTCCCTCACAGTTTCAAATTTGTAACTATCAACAGTGACGTGGCTGCCAAGGCGCAGGTGCGCCGATTCTTTCTTTGATGACAGCAAATACTTCGTCTTGTCCTCGTTGACCGCAAGACCCACTTTTTTCGCTTCTTTATCCAGTCCAGAGAAGGCAGCGCTTACGGCGCGGTTGTTAAGGCCAATGATATCAATATCATCGGCATACGCCAGCAATTGCACGCTCTTGTAAAAGATTGTACCATTGCGGTTTAGCTCTGCTGCTCGAATTATCTTCTCCAGCATCAGGTTGAAGAAATCGCACGAAAGGGAGTTGCCCTGTCTGAAGCCTCGTTTGGTTTCAAATGGCTCAGAGAGGTCCTTCCCGACTCTGACGGAGCTGTTAGTATTGCTCAACGTCATTTGGCAAAGCCGTAAAGCTTTGCAGGGAAGTCAAATTCAGACATGGCGGCATACAGGCAACTCCTTTTTGCGCTGTCAAAAGCGGCTTTGAAATCGACAAAGAGATGGTGTGTGTCGATTCTTTTATCATGGGTCTTCTCCAGGATTTGGCGTATCGTGAAAATCTGGTCGATGGTAGACTTACCAGGTCTAAAGCCACACTGATAAGGTCCAATCAGCTTGTCTACGATGGGCTTCAGTCTTTCACACAATACGCTAGAAAGAACCTTATATGCGATATTAAGAAGGCTGATTCCGCGGTAGTTGGTGCGGTTAGCGGGATCGCCTTTCTTGTGGATTGGGCAGAGCACACTTAAATTCCAATCAGGAGGCATGCACTCGTCTGACCATATTCTGCATAAGAGCTGATGCATGCTTTTTACCAGCTCTTCGCCTCCGCGTTTGAACAGCTCGGCGGGTAGTCCGTCTTTTCCAGGCGCTTTGTTGTTTTTGAGCCGGGATATAGCTATCCTCACTTCACCATAGTCAGGTGGTGGGACGACTTTTCCATCGTCAGGGATTGGGGTATCGGGTTCGACGTCTCCCTCGCAATTTAGCAGTGAGGAGAAGTGCTCCCTCCATAATTTAAGTACACTCTGTACGTCGGTTACCAGGTCGCCATTATTGTCCTTACAGGAACTTGCCCCGGTCTTAAAACCTTCCGTCATCCGCCGGATCTTTTCATAGAATTTTTGGGCATCATTCCTGTCAGCCAGCATCTCAAGCTCCTCACACTCACGCCTTTCGGCCTCACGTTTCTTTTTTCTGAAAAGGCGTCTCTCTTCCTTCTTTGCCTCACGATAGCGTTGCCATACACTGCGGGTTGCGCCCGTTCGCAACGTCTCCCTGTAGGCAGCGTCCTTTTTGTCCGAGGCAGTGCTGCAATCCTCATCGTACCAGTTGTTTTTGCGGGCTCGCTGGAACCCTATAGTGGCCTCAGCGGCGGTACGTAATGAGTGAGAGATATGCTTCCATTGCTAGGTTGCATCGTTAGGTCGAGGATTGCTCTCCGATAGCAGGTGTGAGAGTCGAGTGGAGAAATTGTCAGCTGTCTGTGTCGTGCGCAGCTTCTCGACGTCAAACTTTCCTTCCGTTACTGTGCGCACTTTCTTTGCTACACAGAGGCGTGTGCGTATCTTGGCTGCAACAAGATAATGGTCCGAGTCGATATTGGGACCACGAAGGGTACGCACGTCCAGAACGGTGGAGCTATGTCTGCCGTCGATCATGACATGATCAATCTGGTTTCTTGTTCTTTGATCAGGAGACAGCCATGTGGCTTGGTGTATTCGTTTATGCTGGAACCTGGTACTATTGATGACCATATTGCGAGCAGCGGCGAAATCAATCAACCTAGTGCCGTTGGGGGATGTTATATCATGGAGACTAAATTTTCCAACTGTTGGACCAAAGACTCCTTCCTTGCCCACCTTCGCATTAAAGTCGCCGAGCACGATTTTGATATCATGTTGGGGGCAGCGATCATAAGTCTGTTCAAGTTTATCGTAGAAGGAGTCCTTCTCTGCGTCGTCCGTCTCCTCAGTCGGCGCATAGGCGCAGATAAATGTAATGTTGAAAAATTTCGCTTTGATGCGGATCGCAGCGAGACGCTCGTCCACGGGGGTGAACGCTAGTACTTGGCGGCGAAGTCTCTTTCCCACCACGAATCCTACACCACGCGCTTTGCCGCGTGTCTGGCCACTGTAGTATACGTCACAAGGTCCGATGGTCGTCTTTCCTTGTCCCGTCCATCGCATTTCCTGCAGGGCGGTGATGTCAGCATTTGCGTTAACGAGGACATCAACCAGTCGGGCAGCGGTACCGTCCCTTGAAAGGGTCCGGACATTCCCGGTACATGCCCTAATATCCAAATCATTATGCCTTATTCGTTTTGCCGGGTCGTCAACATTAAAGGGGGTTCTCATCCGAGGCTTTAATACATTTTTCATTGGACTAAATTTTTTACGTGGCGGGTCCCAAACCCAGCGCACAACCCGTTTCGGGGTTTTTGGAAAATATTTACACATTTATATAGCGAGCCGCTTGCTTCAAGACAGACGCCCGCTGGCAGCCGCACCTCATGGTGAACAGACGCTGCGCAAAAACCTCGGTGAGCCCTTAAACCAAGTATGTCAGAGTGGCCCCACCGGGGCTCCCTCTCTTTCTGCCGCGAGCCTAGGTAGCTCCCGTTGCCCAGAGTGCACGAACGAGGACGCAAGAGTCGGGATTGAGCAAGGTCACTTAGCAACCACACTGAAAAAATAAATTCACTGTCTGAAAATATAACACTTTATAAGTTCATTGTAACCCTTAACGATAATAAGGCTTCTTGGTCTGCGAAAAATAATTCCATACTAGTATATCCCGTGGTCGAAATTCGACCAATTTAAAATAGTTGAACATATTCAAACATCTGATCAACTTTTTGCCAATAGCTGCCTTTAGGCCCGTAGCCGTCCTCGGCCAACTTAAATGTATGTATACCTTAAACACTCATATATAGTCAAAATGAGGCCATCATAGTATTAAAAAAATAGTGGCTATTATTATATAATAAAAATATTAAATTATATTAAATTATAGCAGCGCTTTCCAAAATTATTTATGGCAAATGCCATACAAATATTCCATTTTCGAGATTTTTGTTCCGCTTGATTAATGGAATGATGAGATTGTGCTTAACAAATAGCTACTAATTTATGCGATCGTTTTGAGCAGGTGAAGAACAAAAAAATATTAGGTTAAATAAATTGTAATAGTTAAGATTAAAGGTTTTTAAATATTAAAAAAACATAATTTTAGAAAGAAAAAATAGGACGTGTTTAATGAGGGAGAGAATGAAGATAAAAGGGTCGAATACATAAAGCTTTGTTAACCTCGCCTGACATTTGCTACCTCAAAACTTTGTGTCCAACTTCAGAGGTATGCTACAATGAACGCCTTGACGCTTTTCTTCTATACATTTGTTTTCGTTATTTATTTCTTTGCATTCAGAGTGTTTTGGTTAATTTATTAATTTAATAAAGAAAAAATGAATAACTTATTATTTCCTCCAACTTTTTATTTTTTAATTAAAGCAAAGTCATCAGAGTTGCCAAATTTTAACTTTGCTTCAACTTTGAGGTCTCCAATTTGCCATGCTTGGTTTAAATACGTATACGGAACTTTTCTGTCAAAGTCAAAGTTTGAGGTAAAGCCAAAATAAAGTTTTATGTAACTGACCCAAAAGAGTGGTTTCCTTTGAAGTCCAGCCAACTTCGAAATATGAGTTTGACGCTATTACTCTAACTCTCAAAGAGCGAGAGAATCAAAATATTTCCATTGCTGGTATCTTACACAAAATAAGCTTGGTACTCCAACAACAGTAGCCATATTGAATTATTATTTTATTTTTTTCAAACAGCCAACTTTGATTGCGACATATTTTGTTCAAATTAAAAGTTTGACCATGGTTGCCCTATTTTACATTTTAATAATGGTGTTATGAAAAGATAAAACTTTGTAGAATTTCACTTTAAACAAATCTATTACATCGGAATTTTTCCGAGCAGTTCTAGCGGTTTCAAGATATCCTATTCAGCCTGCAACTTCTCATGCCCTTGGTGTCCTGTCCATAATCAATTCCTTGAATAAATTTTTTTAATATGGAATTCTACAATTAAGTGAAGCTTTATTGGGCTTTTGAATCTCTATTTAGATATATACATACATATTAGAGTTTTATGGAAAAATATAATTTTGATTACGTTTTCCCAAAAAATTGTATAGTTAAATTACATTTTATTATAAATATATGTTGCGGCAGAATACTTTCTTTGCGGTGCGGGTTGCTTTCTTGACGAAAAGCGCGGGTGTGGACTGTATAAAGTATAGCGGTGATCTTACCAGATGATATTATGCGATTCGTTTGAATAAAGGTGTAGGCGAGTTATGTTTCAATTTAATTCACATTAATTAAACTTTATTTACACCTTGAATTATAAGCTAAGTATTAAATCGCAAATACAAAGGCGAGCGGTAGAATCCAACAAGATGAAAAAACTAAAAAAACAATGAAAAAACATGAAAGGTGTAGTGTAAGACAAAATGTCAAACACTCGCGTTGCCAACACACAGGTGTATTAACCCTTAGGTAGCTTTTCTAACAGCATTTTAGCATATGCAAATTGGAACTCAACATACCGCCGCCCTTGAACTATCTCAGTTTTATGAATGATATGTTCAATTTACAATCACTTTGATTCTTAAAGAAAAAAAATACTTAAAGTTATGAATTTCATTCTTAATCTAAGTCTTTATCCGCAAATAAATCTTCCTTAGTCGGAAGACGGCACAATTTGGCTATTGGTCGCTTGAATTCTCCGGTAGCAGTCTTCACTGTAACAACTCGTACTCGGCCATCAACTCCCGGGTGACACCGAATTACCCTTGCGAGTATCCACTTAGTCGGAGGAGTGAGATCGCTAAAGACAGCTACAATATCTCCTTCTTCGATATTACGTGATGGACGAAACCATTTAGTGCGACGTTGCAGACTCAACAGATACTCGTCTTTCCAACGACGCCAAAAATGACGGCGTATTTCTGAAATTAATTGCCACCTTTGAAAGAGATTTCCACAGAACCCTTGACCCTCAGGTTCTGGGATGGACTTCAGCGGTTCGCCGATGATAAAATGACCAGGTGTTAAAGCTTCGAGGTCGGTTGCATTTGTTGAAATTTCACATAGCGGGCGAAAGTTAACACAAGCTTCCACTTCAGTTAATAGCGTACTGAAGTCTTCGTACGAAAGAAGATTATCTCCTAAAACACGCTTCAAATGGTATTTGATACGCTTGATACCGGTTTCCCAGTATCCACCCATGTGCGGTGCGGCCGGCGGGTTGAAACGCCACTCAATATTGGAGTCAGCAAAAAACGATTGAAGCGCATCATCAGCCATACAATTCTCGTACTTGTTGCGCAGTTCCTTTTCAGCTCCAACGAAATTCGTGCCATTATCAGATACCATGGTCTTGCAATACCCTCTTCGATTTATGAAACGCTTGAACGCGTTGAGAAAAGCTGGTGTCGATAGATCCCCTACCAATTCAAGATGCATCGCACCAGTGCACATACAAATAAACGAACAAATATATCCTTTCGTAGATTTAGCTCCTCTTCCGTAAGTATATTTGTAGGAGTAGGGTCCGGCAAAGTCCACGGCAGTGCGTGTGAAGCAGCGAGCATAGGTCGTCCGGGACGCGGGAAGGTCACCCATTGACTGCGAGGCAACGTTTCGATTGATGCACGTGCACTTGACGCATTTGTGATAAATGCTGCGGATCAAACTACGAGCTCCAATCACCCAATAACGACGCTGCAATACGACCTGCATTATACGTGGCCCAGCGTGCAAAGTAAAATAATGTATATCGGAGATGATGAGACGAGAAAGCGGAGAATTTTTGGGTAAAATTATTGGATGCCTAGCATCGTTTGAAATATTTGCGTATTTTAGTCGTCCACCTACACGGAGAACGCCGTTGTGATCCAGAAATGGTTGCAAACGCAACAAGCTGCTACGCAGAGGGATCGGCTTTTTTGCGCGGCAGTGGGAGATCTCATTGGCGAAGTGAAAGCTTTGCGTATATTTAACTAAGCGACGCTCGGCTTCGACTAGCTCCAACCCGCTTAGAGGACCATGACGCTTTTCAACGGAACGCTTAGTTGCTCGAATGTTACCAACGAATCGTAAACAGAATGCAATGACACGACGTAGCTTCAAATACGACGAATATTTTGTAACGATAGGCCAGTAATCGTTTGAAACTGAAACGTTTACTGCAACTTTGTTTCGAACTCCAATATCGGTCGCGTGTTGATTTGTCGACTCTTTCTTCCAAAACTGGTCTGCAGATTTCAAAAATCAGGACCGTTCCACCAAAGTTTGTGACGTAGGAGATCAGACGGCGATATACCCCTGGACGCGCAGTCAGCTGGATTCAATTCAGACCTTACATGATGCCAACTATTCGGCGGCAGAACGTCTTGGGTTTCGGCAACGCGGTTAGCTACGAAGTTTATCCACTTACTAGGATGTGCTTGTAGCCAGGCTAAAGTGATGGTTGAATCCGTCCAAGCATATAGCGGGTAGCGAAGATCACCCCAACTGTGTAGCACGTTGCGGACCAACTTCGAGGCGGAAGCGTCAGCAAACACGTGCAGCTCCGTGAATGAGCCGTTAATACCGGATACAATCCAGCGATCGACCTTTAACTCCTTCAGATTCCGTAGCTGTATTCGATGATCTCGCCAAGCCTCTTCGATTGCGGGTGGTACTGGGTCGTCCCACCCAACTGCAGAACGCCAAACGTCTTGGAACCACATCTTTCCCTTTATTGTGACAGGAGCGAGTAGACCAAGCGGGTCAAAGAGCGTACTAGCGTCGGCTAAAAGGGTCCTCTTGGTTAGGGTTGCGGGTTCTTTCTTCAAATTGACGGCAAACGTGAAATGGTCTCCCTCGGTGTCCCACGTTAGACCCAGCGCGTGAACGTCTTTACCGTCGACTACGTAGTGCGAAATACCTCTTGAAGATTCGGAAATACTCTCGTTAAGCTCTCTACAGTTCGATGCCCACTTTCGTAACTCGAAGCCTCCTTCCATTAAAATCTGCGAGACATGATGTTGCAGAGATTGAAGTTCGGCTTTGCAGGATGTACCAGTAAGCAGATCGTCCATGTAAAAATCTCTAAGGATAACTGAAACGGCTTTTTCGGAATCGTTCGAGGAATCCTTGGCAGTTTGTTGCATCGCCTTTACGGCCAGGTGAGAAGCAGATGCCACACCATAAGTTACTCGTAGCATGCGGTAATCTTGAATTGGCGCAGATGGATGTGCACGCCAAACGATGCGTTGTAAATCGATGTGCTTCGGCGACACGCATACTTGACGGTACATCTTAGCAACATCGGCGGTGACAGCGAAGCGGTGCATACGGAAACGCAACAATATAGAATACAGCTCATGCTGCAATTGCGGCCCAACACAGAGGGCATCGTTGAGCGAATTCCCGGAGGTGGTTTTGGCAGAAGCGTTGAATACCACCCTTAGTTTCGTCGTAACGCTCGACTCCTTCAGCACTGGGTGATGCGGCATGTAGTACACTGCATTGGTCGTCTCTTCGGGTACGGGTTCCATATGTCCCATATCTATTAGTTCTTGCATGAACTCGTTGTATAGCGATTTCAACTCATTGTCCTGAGTCATCCTTCGTTCGATGCGTAATAGACTTCGTACGGCAAGGTCGCGAGATTCACCCAATGGCACGTCTGCTTTCAGCGGTAACTCCACTAGAAAGCGGCCATCGGGTGCTCTTTGGTGCGTAGCAGTGAAATGATCTTCGCAGAAGCTCTCTTCGGGTGTGAGATGAAGTTTTTGCGGAGATTCCTCAAGCTCCCATAATCTCGTTAGAGCGCGATCGAGTAGCACATCACAGTGCAGAGACTGTACGTTGATTGGTGACGAAGTTGAAACTTTGACACTTCCGCACAAGGTCCAACCAAAGACCGTATTTTGCGCCATAGGTGCACCGAGTGGACCTTTACGGAGTCCAGGGCAGATAAGCCGACTCATAGCGTCCATACCGACCAAAATATCGATGCGACCGGGTTTCATAAATTGCGGGTCAGCTAGGGACAAACCCTGAATATGGGGCCATTCAGGAATGTTCAGAGTATGCGACGGCAAGTCGCTGGTGATTTTCGGCAAGATCAAAGCTTCGACGGGATAGAGATCTTTGGAAAAGTAGGACGAGAGCAAGAGTGAAGCCTCACCCTTACAATGGCCTCCCTGCGATGAACCTATTCCGGTGACAATTACCGAAGACGATTTACGGGGTAGACCCAAGCGTTGTATACACGCCTCAGTGACGAATGTAGCATGTGAACCGGAATCGAATAATAAGCGCGCCGTCTGCCATCGGTCGGCGCAATCGCGAACCTTTACGGAAGCGGTAGACAACAACACAGTTTGTTGGGTCAGAGAAAGCGGGTTGTCTTCAGAGCTCAAGTATGATGAGACAGCATTGTTAGTTGTTGGCGAACTGGTGCTAGCAGACGCATTTATTGGGTTGGTTGCGGATGACGTATCCGGAACGGTGCGGTTAGCCTCGGCGACGAAATGGGCGGATGTAGCGGTTGAAGCTCCCATACCATGGAGTAGGGTGTGATGCCGATGATGGCATATACGGCATGTGGAAGCACTATTGCAGCGATCTTTATAGTGCCCTGGGCTCAAACAGTTTATACAAGCTTTGGATTCTTGAATGAATTTGGACTTGGCGACGGAGTCTAAATTGCGAAACTTTTCGCAGATGTAGATTTTATGTGCACCATTACAGTACATGCAATGCGTATTATTTTGCTCGGAAATCGCGTGAAATGATTTAGCAGATTTTGCTGCAGGTTTCGACGAACTTGGCTGAACTACTTGTGCCTGAGAAGCACACGTGCTAAGCATAGCTAACGAGCGGCACCTTATTTCAAGAAAGTTGGTCAACTGTTCAAGTGTTGGTGGTTCGTCGCTAACTAGGGATAGCTCCCATTGCTTACGGGTCTCGAACGCTAGTTTGTTGACGATCTCGTGCACTAGCCAGTCGTCCCAAAAATCGACAGGTCTTCCTAATGCTTTCAGCTCACGTATATGTTGATGAAATTCATTTGTACCTTTCTTGATAGCTTCAGCAGTATCGCTCGCGGCCTTGCGGATATCACCTATTGCTCTAAGATGTGCCTCAACGATGACGCGCATGACCTTGTATCTTGACTTCAGCAAATTCCAAGCCTCGGAGTAGTTAGCGTCGCTTATTTTAAAACCGTTTATTATGCTGAGGGCTTCGCCCCTCAAGCAACTACGCAGATAATGCAGCTTTTGTCCACCTGACAAAGCAGCATTATTATCGACTATGGAACAAAACGCGTCGTAGAAAGAAATCCAGTCGGTGGAGTCACCAGCAAAGGTTGGAAGATCCATCTTGGGTAAGCGTATGGCCGCAGACACGGTTGCAGACGAACGTGCGGGTTGAGATGCAGACTCAGTTCTGCACCTCTGAACACGCTTGAAATTGGATAAAGCGGTGGCATACCAGGTCTCAGCTTGAATACGCGCATTCTCTTCTACTTCAACATTGTCAACTCCACAAGAGGTTTCAACAGCATCTTGAGCGGTGTTAAAACGAGTCCATTGCTCAGTCAGCAAAGCTAAATAGCTCTCCACACTATCGACGTCAAGGGTAAATGCGTCCTCCATGCTTTTAGCCATATACCTTTTAATGGCATTTAGAGCTGAATCGCGTGTTTTGACAAAAGCAGACATTTTATATTTATTTTATATTACTTGCAGGTGGGTATAATTTAGGCGGTTGAATTTGCAAGGAAAAGCCAAAGGTAAAAAGAATAATATGTATATATGTATGTACGTATATTTATGTATGCGTTGTAGGTGAATAGCACAACTTTGCAGAGGACGAATGAGAGTCACAGCAATGGTAAGGCGTAAAATAAAAACACTTTCCTTTGATATAATTGTAATGCAATTGATTTATTTATTAAATTATGCGGGTTTTTGTCGAATGCTCGAACAATCCGGCTCGAAGGACCAAAAATGTTGCGGCAGAATACTTTCTTTGCGGTGCGGGTTGCTTTCTTGACGAAAAGCGCGGGTGTGGACTGTATAAAGTATAGCGGTGATCTTACCAGATGATGTTATGCGATTCGTTCGAATAAAGGTGTAGGCGAGTTATGTTTCAATTTAATTCACATTAATTAAACTTTATTTACACCTTGAATTATAAGCTAAGTATTAAATCGCAAATACAAAGGCGAGCGGTAGAATCCAACAAGATGAAAAAACTAAAAAAAAACAATGAAAAAACATGAAAGGTGTAGTGTAAGACAAAATGTCAAACACTCGCGTTGCCAACACACAGGTGTATTAACCCTTAGGTAGCTTTTCTAACAGCATTTTAGCATATGCAAATTGGAACTCAACAATATATGTAATTGAAAATTTAAGTTTTTCAGGATTTTATGGCACAACAATATAACATTTTTAGTTTTTCATTTGTTAATTAAAACTTTGGGATATATGGCGACCATAGTTATCTCATTTTTATTATAGAATTCTACGAAAAAGATGTTTGATTTTTATTTTTTTAAAAAAGCAAAATTTCATATTATATAAAATTGACGGCAATGGGTGTATCTATTTCAATCTAATTTTTATTTTTTTTTCTTTATGAATTTCAATACAGAAAGTTAAAACATTGATTGCTTCTTTCCTAAAAATTTTATTTTTAAACTATTTTCGTTTATAATAAAGCGTGCGAGATATGAGAAAAACAAATTGTCACTTTTTTTAATCCTTTGGTACATAACAACACATATTGGGGCAACTCTTGAATGCGGAAACAAATTATCTATTCGCGCCGACGCCATCTATTTAGAGTGTAACATTTCAATATATTGTGGCGAATGTTCTCAAGAATCGCTCATCTCCCAACTCTAGCGTATTTCTATCACTAGCGTCACTACCACAACTACAGCTGCGAGAGGCAGCTCGCGTGTTTGCGAATGTGGCACAAAGAGGAGATGACGATAGATAAACGCTTCGAGAACACTGTTGCACGAATAAACCAGAAAGGTGTAGACATTTCTAGGTTGTGAAGCTGCTGTCTGCTAGGGTATATAAACCGCGCAAAGACAACGCAAATCAATCAGTTTATTTTGAAGTGTTGTACAGTGAAGTACTGAACAGTAAATTAACCCGCGATATTGTACTACGGTTTTTAGTCCTGAATAAAGCGTACTACTTATTAAACAGAATCGGAGTGTTTTATTTAACGTACAGTGATCGAACTCAGGGAAAATAATCAAGGAATCATCGAATTCGTCACAATTGGTGTCAGAAGCGGTATTGTTAAATAAAAACAAGGACATTGAAAAGGATAACAAGGACATTGAAAAGGATAACACGGACATTGAAAAGGATAACAAGGACATTGTAAAGGTAACAAGAACAGTGCAAGGATATGGCAAAGTTTAATGAATTGAAGATCCAGCAGCTCAAAAACGAGCTGGAGATACGTGGATTGGTAACAACAGGCAATAAGCCAGAGCTACAATCACGTCTACGCGAGGCTATGGAAGCGGAAGGAATCAACGTTGACGATCATGTTTTTCAACTTTCGGAAGAAGGAGCGACGAAAATAGAAGAGCAAAAGGACTCTACGGATTCAGTGGCAAATGTGGACACAAACTCTTTATTGGCTGCCTTGGCTCAGATGTCAAACAACATAACATCAAGCATGTCATCTCAGTTGGAGGAACAGAAGACACACATGGCATCTCAGTTGGAAGAACAAGAGACACGCATTACGTCTCGGTTGGAAGAGCAGGAGACACGAATGTCGTCGCAAATTTCGGCACAGGTATCATCACAGATCTCCTCCCAATTGGAAGAACATAAGGCTTATGTGTCATCTCAGTTGGAGGCACAGGAGGAACGTATGTCAGCACAGCTAAATATGCAGGACAGGAAAATAATACAGCTTGAGGAGAAAGTCGAAGCCGAGGTGGATGCGTTAAGAAGTCGTATCCAGGAGTTGCAGCTGAATCGCACAGTGGTTTCAACAAGCGCACCCAAGGTAAAAACCCCATCCTTTGACGGTTCTGTTCCTTTCCGGGTATTTAAGCTACAATTTGAGAAGACAGCAGCTGTGAACAACTGGGGCGCTGAGGACAAAGTCGCTGCTTTATTTGTGGCATTGAAAGGACCTGCAGCCGAAATCTTACAGACTATTCCGGACGCTGAAAGAAACAATTATGAAGCGTTGATGGGAGCCGTTGAAAGACGTTACGGCAGCGAGCATAGAAGGCAGATACATCAAATAGAGCTACAGAATCGCTTCCAGAAGGCTAACGAAACATTACAGGAGTTTGCATCGGACATCGAGAGGTTGGCTCATCTAGCAAACGCAGACGCACCAGTGGAATACATCGAGAGGGTGAAAATCCAAAGTTTCATAAATGGAATACGTGACGTGGAGACGAAGCGGGCCACCTATGCAAATCCAAAGAGATCATTTGCGGAGACGGTATCACACGCTTTATTACAAGAGACAGCCTCGCTTTTATGTAAACCAGATAAGAAGGTTCACAATGTGGAAGTAGAACGACCAGAGTGGGTGGACGCAATCCTAGAAGCATTGAACGGAAAGCAACGGAAAAATGAAGCAGCCATTAAATGCTTCAAGTGCGGAAAATCTGGCCATATGGTGCGTCATTGCAACATCGGCTCCAGAGACTTTGGCAATGCTTGTGGACGTAAGGGTAACGCTGGAGGAGATGACCAAGATGAATGCCCTATAGTTTCTGTGTCGCAGGTCGGAGGGAAAGCAAGTACTGTTACTGTTAGAGGTTTCTTGGACGGAAAAGAGCGGTTATTCACTGTGGATACTGGCGCATCTCATTCTATCATTAGAAGTGACTTGGTCCAAAAGAGAGTACGACCATTGCAGGATGCAAAGTTGCGGACAGTAACTGGTGAAAGTAAGCTGGTTCATGGAGAAGTGCGGTGCAAGGTTGCGATTGGGAATGCGACTACATACCACAACTTCTTAGTGGCAGATATTGTGGACGAAGTCATCATTGGCGTCGACTTCTTGGCTGTGAGAGACATTCACATGAACCTGAGAAATAGAGTTATGAGATACAATGGTCAAGAAGTACCTCTGATCTTTGGACACAACGTTGGGTATTACACCAAAGGAGTTTCATTAGAGATGAAGCACAAGGACACTCGAAATGCAAAGGTACCTCCTCGACCAATGGCTTCGATAGACAAATGCCTACTTGAGAATATTTGGAGAAGTCAACAGGAAGATTCCGATCTGGCATGTGTGATCCGAGGGCTCGAGCGAAACAAACGACCAGCAAGAAAAGAAATGTCAGCGGCGAGTCCAGTTGCCAAGTCATATTGGGCACAATGGAACAGTTTACGAATGGTATCCAGTTGTTTGCATCGAATATGGGAGAGTGAGGACAGTCAATGCGCTCGGAAGCTTATAGTTGTTCCAAGGAAGCGGGTGTCTGATGTTCTCAGGGAAATGCATAACGATCCAAGTGGAGGTCATCTAGGAGTCAAGAAGACCTTGGAGAGGATTAAGCAGACATTTTATTGGGTTGGTTACGGTCAGTCGGTAAAGGAGTGGATTGCCAAATGCGATGAGTGCATCAGAGCAAAGGTGCTGAGGTCCACGAGTCATGGTCTAATGAGGCAGTGCAACTCAGATGCACCGGTTGAGAGGATTGCCTTGGATGAAGCTGGTCCATTCCCCAGAACTATAAGCAAAAACATGAAAACCAGGTACGACAAAGCAATGGAAACAGAAGGGTTCCTGGAAGGAGATTTAGTATTCCTATACGGGCCACAACGGAGGAAAGGCGTGTCTCCCAAAGTTCAGTGCAACTGGGAAGGACCGTACAGAGTTGTGAAGCGGATAAATGATGTTGTCTACCGCATACAAACTGTTGGAAGACCACGAAACAAAATGAAGGTGGTTCACCTGGAGAGGCTAGCAACGTTTGGATCAGGAAATGTGTCTGATCGGGACGATCAGACTTAGGTGGAGGGCAGTGTGGCGAATGTTCTCAAGAATCGCTCATCTCCCAACTCTAGCGTATTTCTATCACTAGCGTCACTACCACAACTACAGCTGCGAGAGGCAGCTCGCGTGTTTGCGAATGTGGCACAAAGAGGAGATGACGATAGATAAACGCTTCGAGAACACTGTTGCACGAATAAACCAGAAAGGTGTAGACATTTCTAGGTTGTGAAGCTGCTGTCTGCTAGGGTATATAAACCGCGCAAAGACAACGCAAATCAATCAGTTTATTTTGAAGTGTTGTACAGTGAAGTACTGAACAGTAAATTAACCCGCGATATTGTACTACGGTTTTTAGTCCTGAATAAAGCGTACTACTTATTAAACAGAATCGGAGTGTTTTATTTAACGTACAGTGATCGAACTCAGGGAAAATAATCAAGGAATCATCGAATTCGTCACAATATTGTGGCGAATGTTATCAAGAATCGCGCATCTTCCACCACTAGCGTCACTACCACAACTACAGCTGTTTAGATACATGGCGTGAGAGCGACAGAGGGAGAGGCAGCTCGCGTGTTTGCGGATGTGGCACAAAGAGGAGATGACGATAGATAAACGCTTCGAGAACACTGTTGCACGAATAAACCAGAAAGGTGTAGACATTTCTAGGTTGTGAAGCTGCTGTCTGCTAGGGTATATAAACCGCGCAAAGACAACGCAAGTCAATCAGTTTATTTTCAAGTGTTGTACAGTGAAGTACTGAACAGTGAGTTAACCCGCGATATTGTACTACGGTTTTTAGTAGTAAATAAAGCGTACTATTTATTAAGCATAATCGGAGTGTTTTATTTAACGTACAGTGATCGAACTCAGGGAAAATAATCAAGGAATCATCGAATTCGTCACAATTGGTGTCAGAAGCGGTATTGTTAAATAAATTCAAGGACATTGGAAAGGATAACAAGAACATTGAAAAGGATAACAAGGACATTGAAAAGGATAACAAGGACATTGAAAAGGATAACAAGGACATTTTAAGGCTAACAAGGACATGGCAAAGTTGAATGAGTTGAAGATCCAGCAACTCAAAAACGAGTTAGAACGACGTGGATTGGCAACAACGGGCAATAAAGCAGAGCTACAATCACGGTTGCGAGAGGCTATGGAAGCAGAGGGAATCAACGTCGACGACCACGTTTTTCAGCTTGCGGATGAGGCGACGAAAATAGAAGAGCAAAAGGATTCTCCAGATTCAGTGGAAAATGTGGACACAAACTCTTTATTGGCTGCCTTGGCTCAGATGTCAAACAACATACCATCAAGCATGGCATCTCAGTTGGAACAACAAGAGACACGCATGACATCAAAGTTCGAACAACAAGCGACACGCATGACATCAAAGTTGGAACAACAAGAGACACGCTTGGCATCTCAGTGGGAGGAAACGAAGACGCACATGGCATCTCAAATATTGCAGTTGTCTACGCAGCTGGAGGAACAGGAAGCACGTATGTCCTCAAAACTAGAGGCGCGCATGGACGAGAAACTAATGCAGCTTGAGGAGAAAGTCGAAGCCGAGGTGGATGCGTTAAGAAGTCGTATCCAGGAGTTGCAGCTGAATCGTCCAAGTGTTTCCACAAGCGTACCCAAGGTAAGAACCCCATCATTTGACGGTTCTGTTCCTTTCCAGGTATTTAAGCTACAATTTGAGAAGACAGCAGCTGTGAACAACTGGGGCGCTGAAGATAAAGTCGCTGCACTCTTCGTAGCATTGAAAGGACCTGCAGCCGAAATCTTACAGACTATTCCGGACGCTGAAAGAAACAACTATGAAGCGTTGATGGGAGCCGTCGAAAGACGTTACGGCAGCGAGCATCGGAAGCAGATTTATCAAATAGAGCTACAAAATCGCTGCCAGAAGCCCAATGAGACCTTACAAGAATTTGCATCGGACATCGAGAGGTTAGCGCACCTAGCAAACGCGGATGCACCTGTAGAATACATCGAGAGGGTAAAGATCCAAAGATTCATAAATGGAATAATGGATGTAGACACGAAGCGAGCCGCATATGCAAACCCCAAAAGGACATTCGCAGAGACGGTATCACACGCTTTATTACAAGAGACAGCCTCGATTTTATGTAAACCAGATAACAAGGTTCGCCATGTGGAAAAGGAGACATCAGACTTGGTCGAAAAAATCAACAAAGTTCTGGAAGCCTTGAATGGAGCACAAAAGAAAAGCGATGGTGTCATTAAATGTTTCAAGTGCGGAAAATCTGGCCATATGGTGCGTCATTGCAACATCGGCTCCAGAGACTTCGGCAATGCTTGTGGACGTAAGGGTAACGCTGGAGGAGATGACCAAGATGAATGCCCTATAGTTTCTGTGTCGCAGGTCGGAGGGAAAGCAAGTACTGTTACTGTTAGAGGTTTCTTGGACGGAAAAGAGCGGTTATTCACTGTGGATACTGGCGCATCTCATTCCATCATTAGAAGTGACTTGGTCCAAAAGAGAGTACGACCATTGCAGGATGCAAAGTTGCGGACAGTAACTGGTGAAAGTAAGCTGGTTCATGGAGAAGTGCGGTGCAAAGTTGCGATTGGGAATGCGACTACATACCACAACTTCTTAGTGGCAGATATTGTGGGCGAAGTCATCATTGGCGTCGACTTCTTGGCTGTGAGAGACATTCACATGAACCTGAGAAATAGAGTTATGAGATACAATGGCCAAGAAGTACCTCTGATCTTTGGACACAACATTGGGTATTACACCAAAGGAGTTTCATTAGAGATGAAGCACAAGGACACTCGAAATGCAAAGGTACCTCCTCGACCAATGGCTTCGATAGACAAATGCCTACTTGAGAATATTTGGAGAAGTCAACAGGAAGATTCAGATCTGGCATGTGTGATCCGAGGGCTCGAGCGAAACAAACGACCAGCAAGAAAAGAAATGTCAGCGGCGAGTCCAGTTGCCAAGTCATATTGGGCACAATGGAACAGTTTACGAATGGTATCCGGTTGTTTGCATCGAATATGGGAGAGTGAGGATGGTCAATGCGCTCGGAAGCTTATAGTTGTTCCAAGGAAGCGGGTGTCTGATGTTCTCAGGGAAATGCATAACGATCCAAGTGGAGGTCATCTAGGAGTCAAGAAGACCTTGGAGAAGATTAAGCAGACATTTTATTGGGTTGGTTACGGTCAGTCGGTAAAGGAGTGGATTGCCAAATGCGATGAGTGCATCAGAGCAAAGGTGCTGAGGTCCACGAGTCATGGTCTAAGGAGGCAGTGCAACTCAGATGCACCGGGTGAGAGGATTACCTTGGATGAAGCTGGTCCATTCCCCGGAAGTATAAGCAAAAACATGAAAACCAGGTACGACAAAGCAATGGAAACAGAAGGGTTTCTGGAAGGAGATTTAGTACTCCTTAACAGGCCACAACGGAGGAAAAGTGTGTCTCCCAAAGTTCAGTGCAACTGGGAAGGACCATACAGAGTTGTGAAACGGATCAACGACGTTGTTTACCGCATACAGGCTGTTGGAATGCTACGGAACAAAATGAAAGTGGTTCCCCTGGAGAGACTAGCAACGTTCGGATCGGGAAATGTGTCTGATCGGGACGATCAGACTTAGGTGGAGGGCAGTGTGGCGAATGTTATCAAGAATCGCTCATCTTCCACCACTAGCGTCACTACCACAACTACAGCTGTTTAGATACATGGCGTGAGAGCGACAGAGGGAGAGGCAGCTCGCGTGTTTGCGGATGTGGCACAAAGAGGAGATGACGATAGATAAACGCTTCGAGAACACTGTTGCACGAATAAACCAGAAAGGTGTAGACATTTCTAGGTTGTGAAGCTGCTGTCTGCTAGGGTATATAAACCGCGCAAAGACAACGCAAGTCAATCAGTTTATTTTCAAGTGTTGTACAGTGAAGTACTGAACAGTGAGTTAACCCGCGATATTGTACTACGGTTTTTAGTAGTAAATAAAGCGTACTATTTATTAAGCATAATCGGAGTGTTTTATTTAACGTACAGTGATCGAACTCAGGGAAAATAATCAAGGAATCATCGAATTCGTCACAATATGTACATATGAGTTCAACGCCGAATCTACTGTTTGAACTCAATGAGCGAGAGAATTGGAGTGTTTACGCATATATGTATATGTGTAAATAAATAGATATGAGTATGAAATTGGCTTGAAGTTTATTTTGACGGGGTGGAAATTTGGATATATGATTTCGTGTAATATTAAAGAGTATTAATGAGCGGGAGAACGAAAATAGTTACACATTCAATTTAGAGAAGAATGGGTTGTATTTTAAAAAAATGTATTATAGATGGCGTGTTTTTAAAACTTTTTAGTGGGGGTGATTACAAATTCTGGTTAGGTCAAAAAAAGTTTGAGGGTTTTCTAGCTTTTTTCTTTAACCATAACTTAGCAATATTTAAAAGACACTTTATATGGATTTTCTTTAGATTTAAAGAAAAAAAAATGTATATTGATTTTTAAAAAAATTCTATTCAATTTGGTCTAGACTTGTTTGGGGCTCGGGTTGCAAATCTGCCCTTTTAAAAGTTTATATATATATACATATGAAAAGAAATTATTTGTTGTCTCCGCTTATCACTTGGTTTAGTTCAAAATTTAAGTATCCATAAAATATGTTGTCGATTTTTATACTTTAAAGAAGAAATTTATCAGCAACTCTATCTCAATCGATAGAAATCGTGAAATTTGTCGAAATAATCTACCGAAATTGAATAAACAGACCACTATGTTTGAAAAAAATTCGCAAATTGCAGCTTACATCTTCAAAAATTAGAGCAGTCAGACTTATATTAATGGTAATTTTTTGAAATATTTACCAAAAAAAAAAGAAATTGTATAAGCGGATATAGCATTTCTATAATGGGTGGTATGTATGTATATTTATGATCTAAAATTATTATTTCACATGGCTTTCCGTAAACTAAAAATATTCGCACCAATTTTTTTTTCTCGAAAATAGAGATCACAAACCTAAAAATATTGTTTATAAAAATTTTAAAATGTCAAGATAAGAAATATAAAAATATATAAAAATATAAACAATTTTCAAATATAAAAAAGAAAAAAATTTAGGCCGATAGCTGTAACCATCAACCGCTCGACCACTACCCCCTGACGCTTCCCACTGGGCTATCGCTTTATTTACAAGTTGATTGTCAGATAACCAATTCAAGTTGCATGAGAAATTTTCATTCGCTTATTACAGATAAATGAAGCAGTATTAGTTATATATTAGATAATTGTGCACTGCCTTAGATGTATGCCAACAAATCTATATGCATTTCATAAATATTTATACATATTTAGTATGGGTTTAAGCTTGGCAATTATTTATATGTAAAATTTGTTAGCCTATTAATATAATAGATAATGGACCAAAGTACTCAATGAGCGAGGGAGTGAAAATAATTTCTCTAATAACAGGAAGAGAAAGAATAAAATTCATTATGTAAAATAGTGTTGGTAAATTACAAATTCGGGTTAGGTCAAAAAAAGTTTGAGGATTTTCTAGCTTTTATCTTTAACCATAACTTAGCAATATTTAAGACACTTTATATGGATTTTTTATTTGATTTAAAGAAAAAATATATATTGATTTTTCTATTCAATTTGGTCTAGACTTGTTTGGGGCTCGGGTTGCAAATCTGCCCTTTAAAAGTTAATACATAGAAATCAGTTGTTGCCTTCAGTAAAATTTAAGGCGACCGCTAACCACTTGGTTTATTTCAACTTTTAAGTACATATTAAATATGTTGTCGATTTTTATATTTTAAATAGGGAGTCTATCAGCAACTCTGTCTCAAACGGTAGAAATCACTAAAATTTATAGAAGTAATCTACCGAAGTCCGATAAATAGACTACTATGTTTGAAAAAAATTCGCTAATTGCAGCTTACATCTTCAAAAATTAGAGCAGCCAGGCTTATATTAATGGTAATTTTTTGAAAAATTTACCAAAAAGGAAAGAAATTGTATAAGCGGTTATAGCATTTCTATAATGGGTGGTATGTATGTATATTTATGATCTAAAATTATTATTTCACATGGCTTTCCGTAAATTAAAAATATTCGCACCAAATTTTTTCTCTCGAAAATAGAGATCACAAACATAAAAATACTGTTTATAAAAATTTTATAAAGTCAAGATTAGAAATATAAAAAATAAAAAAGAAAAAAATTTTTACCGATAGCTGTAACTGTACTCGAACCATCAACCGCTCGACCACTACCCCCTAACGCTTCCCACTGGGCTATCGCTTTATTTGCAAATTGATTGTCAGATAACCAATTCAAGTGGCATGAGAAATTTTCATTCGTTATTACAGATAAATGAAGCAGTATTGGTTATATATTAGATAATGCCTTAGAGGTATGCCAACAAATCCATATGCATTTCATAAATATTTATGCATATTTAGTATGGGTTTAAGCTTGGCAATTATTTATATGTAAAATTTGTTAGCCTATTAATATAATAGATAATGGACCGAAGTACTCAATGAGCGAGGGAGTGAAAATAATTTCTCTAATAATATGAGGAGCTTATTGAGTGAAAGAATGAAATTCATTTTGTAGAAATATGAGTTCTATTTATAGAAATTTACTATTTAGTGTTGGTAAATTACAAATGCTGGTTAGGGCAAATCTAGGCTTTTGCAAAAACAGTTAAAGGTTTTTCTAGCTTTTTTCTTTATCCATAACTTAGCAATATTTAGAAGACATTTTAATTTGATTTTTGATTTGATTTAAAAGCAAATGTAGGTATATTGATTTAAAAAAAAAAATGTATTCAAAGTGGTACAATCAGCCAAAATCTAGCCTTTTGCAAAAACTGTTAAAGGTGTTTCTATCTTTTTTTCCTTAACCATAATTTAAAAATATTTAAAAATACATTTCTTATCGATTTTTTATTTGATTTTTGAAAAAAATAGTACGTATATTGATTTAAAAAAAAAATATTCAAAAGTGGTGAAACCGGGCAAAATGTAGACTTTTGCAAAAATAGTTTGAGGATTTTCTAGCCTTTTTCCTTAGCCATAACTTAGAAATATTTAAAAAGACATTTCATATCGATTTTTGATTTGAGTAAAAAAAAAAAAGTTATTCAAAATTCGTTAAACCGGGCAAAATCTAGCCTTATGCAAAAACAGTTTGAGGGTTTTTAAGCTTTTTTCCTCAACCATAACTTAGACATATTTAAAAAGATATTTTATATCGATTTTTGCTTTGATTTTTGAAAAAAATAGTACGTATATTGATTTAAAAAAAAAAATATTAAAAAGTGGTGAAACCGGGCAAAATGTAGGCTTTGAGGATTTTCTAGCTTTTTTCCTTAGCCGTAACTTAGAAATATTTAAAAAGACATTTCATATCGATTTTTGATTTGATTTAAAAAAAAAATGTGGGTATGTTGATTTAACAAAAAAAGTTATTAAACAGTGGTTAAACTTCGCAAAATCTAGCCTTATGCAAAAACAGTTTGAGGGTTTTCTAGCTTTTTTCCTTAACCCTAACTTGAAAATATTTAAAAAGACATTTTATATTGATTTTTGATTTGATTTTTGAAAAAAAAAAATGTAGGTATATTGAAACCGGGCAAAATGTAGCCTTTTGGAAAAACAGTTTGAGGGTTTTCTAGCTTTTTTCATTAACCATAACTTAGAAATATTTAAAAAGACATTTTATATTGATCTTTTTTTTTTTTTATTCAAAAGTGGTCAAATTTTGTCTAGACTTGTTTGGTGTTCGGGTTGTAAATCTGGATGAATAGAAATGAGTTGTTGTCTTTAGTAATATTTTAGTTGACCTCTAACCACTTCGTTTAGTACAAAATTTAAGGACCTGTGAAAAATTATGGATTTTTATATTTCAAAATTTATTGAAATTATCTACCGAAGTCCGATAAACAGAACAATATCCCCCTTATTCATAAAAAATATAAAAGGTTTATTAAGCTCTTATTATTCAAAATTTGTATGAAAATGTCATTTTAAAAAGCTTTATAAACCAATTTTATTTTTTATGAATATGAGGGTATGTTTAAAAAAATTTTAATTTTCGGAAAAACTTACCAAAAACCCCAAATTGTATTTATGAAAATACTCGCAGTAAGTTTTTTCCGAAAAAAGTATCACAAATATAAAAATATGTCTTATGAAATTTTAATGAGCTTATAAAAAATCAATATTAGAAATACTCATATACCTAAAGATGTTTTAAGAAAGAAAAAACTATTTTCAATGAAAAAAAAAAATTGTAGCCCGGAGCTGTTCTCGAACCTACAACAGTTCGCTCGCTATCCGATGCGCTAACCACTGCTCTACTGCTTTATCTACAAATTTATTGTCAAATCACCAATTCAAGCTGTATGGGCAATGAGCGAGAGAATGAAAATAGTTTCTCTAATAAAAGGAGGAGCTTGTTGAGTGAAAGATTGAAAGGTTCATTTTGCAGAAAATGAGTCCTTTTTATAGAAATTTATTATACAGGCGTGTTTTTAAATCTTTTTGGAGGGGGTAAATTACAAATTCTGGTTAGGTCAAAAAAAGTTTGAGGATTTTCCAGCTTTTTTCTTTAACCATAACTTAGCAATATTTAAGACAATTTATATGGATTTTTATTTGATTTAAAGAAAAAATATATATTAATTTTTCTATTCAATTTGGTCTAGTCTTGTTTGAGGCTCGGGTTGCAAATCTGCCCTTTTAAAAGTTAATACATATGTACATATGAATAGAAATCAGTTGTTGCCTTCAGTAAAATTTAAGACGACCGCTAACCTCTTGATTTAGTTCAGAATTTAAGTACATATTAAACATGTTGTCGATTTTTATATTTTAAATAGGGAGTCTATCAGCAACTTTGTCTCAAACGGTAGAAATCACTAAAATTTATAGAACTAATCTACCGAAGTCCGAAGTGCGTTTCACGTATTGCCGGTTCTGCGAGAACGGTATTTGTACCTGTACAATACCCTTCGTACCGAAACGACCCGGGTTGTTTTTTTTATAATGACTCGGCCAAGAGCAATACATTTCGAAACGACCCTGTCTAACGCGTCACGATTCCCTCACCTATTGTCATCCCCGGAACAGCCCCTTGCAGCACGGCTGCTCCTTATTCTCTTGATCCGGGCTGGCATTGAGCCAAATCCTGGCCCAAGAGAATGGTTCTGCTGCGTTTGTCGGAAGAAAATATATACAAGACGATCACACTCAGTACAGTGTGCATCATGCAAAGGTTGGTTGCACAAATCTAGTTGCTCCGGACTAGATCCAAAAACACATCGGCCCATTAGTTTCTATAAAAATTTTGTGGCGCCCTGCTGTTCACGTCCTAGGACGTCCCGAGGCAAGCGACGCTCATATGTTGCTTTATCGCCCTCTAATAATAATCAAGTCTCCACGACCTGCAATAATTATATTGCCCAGCAGAATATATGTGTTCCCGGCTGTAGCTTACTTCCTAGTGCATCAACAGCACAAGCACCCACTCATGGCTACTTTCTTCGTAGCACATCAGTTGATGCTTGTAGCACTACTGAGCTTCAGCCCCCGTCTCTAAACTCTTTAATAACTTCTTCCGGCACTAGCACGAATGAAAGTCAAGTCCATCAACTTCTGGTCCCTCACTCTTCGTGCACTGTATGTCGGCACAGGATATATGCGTCTGTGGCATCGGTCAAGTGCAACTCCTGCCTAGGCCTGTGTCACCTACGCATATGTTCTGGGCTCGCAAACAGAAATCTCTGGACTGATGTGTTTGTCGCGCCTTGCTGTCGAGTTGTGCAGCCCTCAACGCCGACGGATGTACACTCATCTAATAGTGAACGAATTCCGCCGGCTTCAGGACTACAACGGAGATCAATATCGCGACATAACCTACCACCATCTAGGCGAACACATCAGTCTTTAACTCCCAGAGTGGCCATTGCCTCTCCTTCGCAATTTAAATTGTTGCAATCTAACTGCAACGGCTTGACCGTCAAGATAGCGGAGATAACCACATTTATGCAGCTACATAAAATCAAAATTGCTGCAATCCAGGAGACAAAACTTGGCCCCCACTCGAATCTCCGAGCGAGTGGAGGCTACCACGTACTCCGGCATGATCGTACGGACGGCGGAGGTGGTCTCGCTTTCCTTGTACACCATACGGTGCAGTATAGGGAATTTGATATCAACACTGACCAAAGTGACTTACCTTTAGAGTGTCAAGGTATAGTTATACAAGCTGGTGGCGTTGATCTCGAGCTAATCAATATATACATTCCTCCCGTCACCTGCTGCCCCAGAAGTTATCGGCCTGACCTTAGGGCGTTTCTTTGTGGCGATAACCGTATCATCATGGGCGATTTTAATGCCCATCATGATATGTGGCATTCACACCTTTCTGTGGACGGCAGAGGACGGGAATTAGCCGAGCAAATTGAGAACTCCTCTTTCTGTACTGTGAACGGAGACTCCTCAACTAGGATGGCTGTTAACTGCAGTAGCTCCCCGGACCTAACTATTGTTAGCCCGGGGTTAATTAACAGCATCAACTGGCAACCTATGGTGGCCCTGTCATCCGACCACCTGCCTATCATCCTGTCTGTCGATCGTGCCACGGATTTTATCACGTCGGAGAAAAGAACTTACGTGAATTTCAAAAAGGCCAATTGGGTCGGCTTTTTGGAATTCACGGAGAGCTCCTTTGGTGATCTTCCCATTCCCACTGACGTACACGTTGGCGAGCGTAACATACGTGAGGTCATTAAAAACAGCCCGTTTTATACCAGCTGGTAGGATAAAAGATATTAGGCCTAACTTCCCAGCTGAAGCCGCAGCCTTGGCCAACGAACGTGACCTCATACGCAACATCGATCCATCTGACCCACAGATCGGTGATCTCAACGTGGAAATCAGAAGGCTGGTTAACGAACACAAACAAACCAAATGGGAGGAGCACCCAGGTCTTGTAACCTCTCTACCGGTGTTGGGAAATTATGGTCCACCGTCAAGTCCTTGTCGAATCCTTCGGGTCCACCAAAAAATGTCGACATTACCTTTGGTGACAAGACAATAAATGACCCCAGGAAATGTGCACAGGCTTTTTGTCGACAATATGTCCTACACCCTGCGCAAGACAGGGCTAGACGTGGAATCTTCAGGCGTGCGCATAAACACAAAAACTATGCCCCCGTTCCCATCACCGATACAGAGGTTCAAGAGGCCATCCGGAAGGCCAAAAACTCCAAAGCCATCGGCCCTGATGGCATTGCCATGGTGTATCTAAAACACATCGGCCTAGCGGGAGTCAAATATTTAACGGCCGTCTTCAATTTGTCTCTGATCACAGCTGTCATACCCGACAAATGGAAGCAGGCAACTGTGATCCCACTACTAAAGCCTGGCAAGCCAGCTAACGTTGGGGAGTCATATCGCCCGATATCACTCCTCTCGCCAGGAGGCGGTCCTACTCCCGCTCTACACATCACACTTGATGTTAGCCGAGCACCAACATGGCTTCAGGAAAGGTAGGAGCACAACATCTGCTCTAAATGTCATAACCACTCAGATAACTGACGGTCTTAATCAAAATAGGCCTAATGACAGGACGGTTCTAGTTGCACTTGATTTGAGTCAAGCTTTTGACACAGTAAATCATGGGCAACTTGTAGCTGATTTGGAAGACTCGTCACTCCCCCCCCCCCTGTCTAAAGCGTTGGACCGCCAATTATCTCAGTGGTCGTCGGTCGTCTGTTGTATTTAGAAACAAAAATTCTAAAGCCAGGAAAATAAAACAAGGGGTACCACAGGGTGGTGTCCTCTCCCCGTTATTGTTTAACTTCTATATTTCGAAGCTTCCTCCTCCACCAGAAGAAGTTACGATTGTTTCTTACGCAGACGATTGCACGATATTGGCAACTGGTACTTCCGTTGATGAGCTGTGCTCCAAAATAAATGGTTATCTCCCCTCTCTAGTCGAGTTCTTCACTGACCGAACCTTGACATTGTCGCCAACAAAGTCTTCGGGGACCTTATTAACGACGTGGACGGCGCAGGTTGGCATGGAATTAGAAATCTATGTAGGTGATCATAAAATACCTACTGTCGCTCACCCAAAAGTTTTAGGAGTGACTTTTGACACCATGCACACTTTCGCTGCCCATTCAGCTGCAATTGTCTCAAAATTACAGAGCCACAACAAAATCCTCAAGTCACTAGCCGGCAGTACTTGGGGTAAAGACAAAGAAACGTTGTTGGTAACGTACAAGGCAATTGGTCGGCCGATCCTGAACTATGCGTCGCCGATATGGTCGCCGGGGCTTGCAGACGTTCACTGGAATCAGCTTCAGGCCTGTCAAAACACCGCGCTCAGAACCGCTACGGGGTGCGTCCTTATGTCACCTATATCTCATATACATAATGAGGTGGAAATGCTTCCAGTTAGGGAGCATAATGAAATGCTAAACAAGCAGTACCTACTGAACTGCTGTAAACCACAGCATCCCGGTAGACAACTGCTTGAACTCATTCCGCCTCCTAGGACCATAAGGTCGCATCTACGTAAACATTTTGATGAGATCCGTCACTATATAACAACGCCGTTTGATCTACAGGTGCACAAATATGCCCCAAATATCCATACAACGTCTGTTGGCCATTACTCTGCGCTCTGTCCGATAAACAATGTCTTACATGCCGCAACACCTGGCATTTCTGAAGAGGAGCGTCATCTTCCTCGAGAGACAAGGGTCAATCTGGCTCAATTACGCTCTGGATATTGTAGTAGGTTAAACTCCTACATATCTAGACTGAACCCTGATGTGCCGAATGTATGTGCGGCATGCGGCTCGTCCCCCCACAATACCAATCACTTATTTTCTTGCTCATTTGAGCCCACTCTTCTAACACCCATCTCTCTTTGGTCCAATCCTATTGAAACTGCTAGTTTCCTTGGACTCCCGTTAGAAGATATTGATGACAATTAGGTTAAGGAAAAATACGCGTTGGGCAGGACTACACATCGTTACAACAACAACAACAACCGAAGTCCGATAAATAGACTACTGTGTTTGAAAAAATTTTGCAACTTCGATCTTATATCATCAAAAATTACACAAAAAACCCCAAATTGAATAAGCGGTTATCGCATTTCTATAATGGGTGGTATGTATGCATATGCTTTCCGTCAACAAAAAATATTCAGCAATTTTTTTTCTCGAAAATAGAGATCACAAACATAAAAATTTAAAAAAAGTCAAGATAAGAAATATTTATATATTGAAAAAATAAAAACAATTTTCAATGACAAAAAATAAAAAAAACAAGTAAGGAAAGCTGTCTTCGGCTGTGCCGAAGGCTAAATACCTTTCATGAATAAGCGTCACGATTTTCACTGTTTGATCCCCAGTACAGCCTGGGTGAATTTAACTTTAGCTCATACCGAAATTATCGGAGCTATCGATTATATGGGGACGATGTGTTATATTGGTCCAATCTCATTGATTTTTAACATCGACATTCCACATTCTAAAATAGCAACATTTACGAAATTTCACGTTCCTACCGATATAATTACAGGAGTTATCTACCAAAATCCGTTTATCGGAACAATCGATTGTATGGGGGCTATGTGAAATATTTATCCCATTTCAATGATTTTCAACATCGATATTTTACATATAAAAATAGCGATGCTTCCAAAATTTCACGTTCCTGTGTGTTTAATTACAGGACTTATAGCCCAAAATCCGCTTATCGGACTAATCGACTGTATGGGAGCTATGTGAAATATTTATGCCATCTCAATGATTTTCAACATCGATATTTCGCTTATAAAAATAGCGATACTTCCAAAATTTCACGTTCCTACCTATATAATTACAGGAGTTATCTACCAAAATCCGTTTATCGGAACAATCGATTGTATGGGGGCTATGTGAAATATTTATCCAATCTCGATGATTTTCAACATCGATATTTCACATATAAAAATAGCAATACTTACAAAATTTCACGTTCCTACGTGTTTAATTACAGGAGTTATAGCCCAAAATCCGTTTATCGGAATAATCGATTGTATGGGAGCTATGTGAAATATTTATCCCATCTCTATGAGTTTCAACATCGATATTTCACATATAAAAATAGCAATACTTACAAAATTTCACGTTCCCACGTGTTTAGTTACAGGAGTTATAGCCCAAAATCCGTTTATCGGAATAATCGATTGTATGGGAGCTATGTGAAATATTTATCCCATCTCTATGATTTTCAGCATCGATATTTCACATATAAAAATAGCAATACTTACAAAATTTCACGTTCCTTCGTGTTTAATTACAGGAGTTATAGCCCAAAATCCGTTTATCGGAATAATCGGTTGTATGGGAGCTATATGTTATATTGGTCCGATCTTGCTGGTTCCGACAAATGATTCCTATATTGGAAAATGGTGGCCGCATACCAAATTTCAGCCAAATATCTCAAAAACTGAGGGACTAGTTTGCGTTCAAACAGACAGACAGACAGACGGACAGACGGACAGACGGACATGGCTAAATCAACTCATCTCGTCATCCTGATCATTTCGGTATACTTATTGATGGGTCTATCTCTTCTTCTTCTCATATTTACAAACATCGGACCAAAGTTATAATACCATTTCATGTTCATGAAAGGTATAAAAATGTGGCCGATAGCTGTACTTGAACCATTAACCGCTCGACCACTACCCCCGATGCTTCCCCCTGGGCTATCGCTTTATGTACAAATTGATTGTCAGATAACCTATTCAAGTGGCATGAGAAATTTTCATTCGCTTATTACAGATAAATGAAGCAGGATTGGTTATATATTAGATAATTGTGCACTGGCTTAGAGGTATGCCAACAAATCCATATGCATTTCATAAATGTTTATGCATATTTAGTATGGGTTTTAGCTTGGCAAATATTTATATGTAAAATTTGTTAGCCTACTAATATAATAGATTGTACATGATTATATATTGTTAACATTAAAACTTTACACTTAAATTATTAAATCTTCCAGTCTATATCACAGCCCCAATTTTATTAATAAAGGCGTGTTACATTGTGATAGCAAGAAAAGAAGGTCCTAAATGTTCTTAATTGTACCATCAAATAGACAAGAAGGTCCTAAATGTTTCTAATTATACCATCAAAATTTAACACGCTTTTATTAATAATAAAATTGGGGCTGTGATATAGACTGGAAGATTTAATGGTATAAGTTTCCTTTAGGGGTCAACTGCTAATAAATTAGCTAAAATTATGTGATATAGCTCAAATGGCGGGGTTCGGCCTCAGGATCACGAATCCGGAAGCGCTTTTTTTTTAATATTTTGCTTCTCTGCAGAGATATTTGCAATCAAAGTTTCAAGTTTTCATGTGGTTGTTGTAATTTTATTAGACTGTCCCTAAAAACGGGCAAAAAGAAGTCCCGCCGTGGCGGTAGCCACGGTTATGTCACACGTCCGGACTTGGGATGGCGTAGCCCAGGGTTATTTTATATTAGCGCGGCCGAAGGCCGCCAACTCAGAAAGGTGTTTCGCACATAAATACCATGGATTCCGCCCCAATTTTGGTATCGGACCCGGGTCATTTTTCGGTTTTTTGACCATAACTTTTCACTAAACCAAAAAATTAAAAAAAGCGCTTCCGGATTCGTGATCCTGAGGCCAAAACCCGTCTTTTGAGCTATCTCCCATAATTTTAGCTAATTTATTAGCAGTTGACCCCTAAAGGAAACTAATACCGATTTAATAATTTAGGTGTAAAGTTTAAATGTTAACAATATATAATCATGTACAATATGGAATTATTTTATCGCAGACGAAGAAACCTTATTATCGTTAAAGTTTATGGAATTATTTTGCCTTATTATCGTTAAAGGTTACAATGAACTTAAAAAGTGTTATATTTCTTTACAGTGAATTAATTTTTTACTTCTTAGTTAATTTTGTTAACGAATAATAAAAGCTTATTTTTAAAAAAGTTTTTTTCTTCTTTAATTTTTTATTTGTGATTTGAACTTTCAACCAATTCAAAGATACTTTTTATTTGTGATTTGAATCTTAACCAATTCAAAGAAAAATTTTATTTGCGATTTGAATCTGAACCAATTCAAAGATAATTTTTATTTGTGATTTGAACTTTCAACAAATTCAAAGATAACACAGGCCGACAAATTTCAGACCCAGAAATGAAACAATACTTTTCTAAAGGCGTTCAGTATGCTGAATCTAAATCTGAAGTCAGATTTGCAAACTTTGTTCTGGTTTTTGAGATACTCATGCCCAAAAGTGAAAAAAACACGATTTTTTGCTATTTTCACCACTCAGTTTCTTTATTAAATCAAATTTTCATTGAAAACTTAATATACCCTTAGAAAGCAGTACCATTTCCCTTGAAAATTCTTTTTTAATTTTTAGGTATCTCTTTCAGAACTTGAGATATTGTTAGATATAGCAAAGCGATATTTTACTCATACAAAGACATACGATTTGCATAACCGATATTTGAAGTCTACTTTTAGGCAGCTTACTTATATTATTACTGATGCAAGTAGCTTAGGTTAGGTTAGGTTCAAGTGGCTGCCGCAGAGGCACACTTAGGCCAGTTTTGAAAGGCCCGTTGTGATACCACCAACACAAGGAAAGTCAGTCCCGGGACCCAGCCATATGGAAAATCCCTGAGTTGTTGGGATTTTCCACATAGCAGAATCCCGGGACTGACACTCCTAAACCGACACCGTTACTCCTCCTCGAACCACTTAGATGACTTTATGAAGCCCATCAAGTCCTTTATGTCCAGTTCCGCGATCTGGCTTAGGCTATCCAGGAACGAAACTCCCAAAAAGCGCGTTCTCGCGCCGCTTAAAGCCGGACAGTTGCAGATGAGATGCTCCACTGTTTCCTCCTCCTCATCATCTTTGCAACTCCTGCAGCATCGTCGGTAGGGCACACCTAGCCTTTCTGCATGCCTACCAATGAGGCAGTGACCGGTTAATACCCCTATCAATATGTAGATTTCCCTCCTAGTTAGGGCATAAATGCGTCTAGACCTTTTAAGATCCCATTTTGGCCAGGTTTGTTTCGATATGCGACACCCTGGGGATTGCAGCCATCTTTCGTTGGCTTGACGGAGTGTGTGCTCCTTCAGCATTAGTTTGCATGTGGCAAACGGCATACCTAAGCGCTCTTTATCCTGAAGAACCTGCTTGGTCGTGCCCTGCCTGGCAAGCTCGTCTGCCTTACAGTTTCCCTCAATGTCCCTATGTCCCGGGACCCATATGAGGTTTACGCGGTTCTGTTGGGCCATCTCCTGAAGAGATCGACGACAGCTGAGCGTCAGTTCAGAGTTGAACGTGTATGAGTCAAGGGATTTGATGGCCGCTTGGCTATCGCTGAAAATAGCGATATCTTCTCCGATAACACGTTTGCTTAACCAGGCCGCGGCGTCCAGGATTGCCGAGACTCCCGCCTGGAAGACGCTACAATGATCAGGTAGTCTGAAGGAGAGCTCAAGGTCCAAATCCCTTGAATAAACGCCTCCTCCAACTCTGCCGTCCAACTTCGAGCCGTCGGTGTATATGGAAGTGCCACCATTTGTTCGGGACGCCAATCCGTCCTCTCCCAGTGTTCTCTGCTGGGAATGTTTATTTTGAAACAGCTATCCCCGACTGTAGTAGTCGCACAACGATCTGTGCTTAGAGGGAGAAAGCTGTAAGATTCCAGAATACTGGAGTGTCCAATAGTACCCGCAGCCCAACTGGAGGTTTCTCTTAGGCGCAGAGCTGATGCCGCCGCTGACCGAAACCCTTCCAGATCAAGTGGCAAAATGCCCAGAATGACCTGGAGGGCTTCGTTGGGCGTTGTCCTTAGCGCACCGCTTATACAGATCATATTGGATCTATGGACTTTCCGCAACAGATTCAGGTATGTTGCCTTGCTCAGCGCAGGCCACCATACGACGACTCCATAAAGCATGATTGGGCGAATGATGGCCGTGTAGATCCAACTGCATACTCTAGGGCTGAGCCCCCATTTTTTGCCAATGGCTCTTTTGCATGTGTAAAGAGCGATGCAAGCTTTCTTCTGGCGCTGAAGAACATTCTCCTTCCAATTCAATTTCCTGTCCAGAACTATGCCTAGAAACTTGGCCTTATCCGACAAGCCCAGGCGCGTGCCATCTAGTTCTGGTAGGCTTAGTGGCGGTATTTTGTACCGGTTGGTGAAGAGGACAAGTTCCACCTTCCCTGGGTTGATACTAAGTCCGCAGCGAGAGGACCACGTCGAAACTTCTCGCAGTGCTACTTGCATCAGGTCACACAGAGTTTGTGGGAACTTGCCTCTGAATGCAATAGCTAAATCGTCTGCGTATGCCACTATCTTCCCGCCCCCCCAGCTTGTGTCGCGTAGCAACGAGTTGACTGTGAGGTTCCATAAAAGCGGGGAAAGAACACCACCCTGGGGTGTTCCCCTTGTGACATAGCGTGATAACTCAACCGTACCAAGTGAAGAAGCTATTTTCCTTCCCATTAAAAGTTGGTCAATTAAACCAGTTAGAGGTCTATCTACGCCCAGATTAGTTAGAGCGGAGTTGATAGCCTCTGGGCTTATATTGTTGAAAGCCCCCTCAATGTCTAGGAGGGCCACGAGACAGTAGTCCTTTTCACACAGCGATTTCTCAATGACAGACACTAGGCTGTGCAGAGCGGTTTCTGTTGATTTACCCTTGGTGTATGCATGCTGATAGCTAGAGATAAGATTGCTATCAATAGTCGTTAAGAGGTAGTCGCTTAGTATCCTCTCAAAGGTTTTTAGTACAAAGGACGAGAGACTGATCGGTCTGTAGTCTTTTGGCTCGTAGTGGGATGCCTTCCCAGCCTTAGGGATAAACACTACCGTGGCGCTTCTCCAGGAGCCCGGAATGTGGTTGAGAGCCAGGCAGGCTGTGAAGAGAAATACCAGCCATTTAGCTGATGCCTCCAACGTGTTTATAAGCTGCGCGGGGATAATCCCATCCGGCCCGGCAGCCTTATACGGTTCAAAGCTCTTAACTGCCCACCTTACTCTTTCCTCAGTGATGGGTATATTTACTGCCAGGTTTGTTGCAGGTGCTACTGGTGCATCATGCAGATTCCCCGGAAAATGTGTATTCAAGAGCAGCTCAAGGGTTTCCTCTTCCGTGCTGGTCCAGGATCCGTCAGGTTTTCGCAAATAGCTGATGGTTGTTTGACTTTTCGAGAGGACTCGTCTAAGTCTCGCTGTGTCGTCGACCTTTTCGACGCCAGTGCAGAAATTTCTCCACGAGGTTCTCTTCGCCTGTCTCAGAGCTTTTTTGTAGGCCCTTAGTTTAGCTTTATATTCGTGCCAATGAGGCTCAGAGCCGAAGCTCTTGGCCTTGTTAAATTGCAAGTAGCTTAAACAACACAAAAAACAATATGTGATAAAAGTATATTAAAACAATTAAACTAATTTAAATTAAATTGAAATATATCTAATAACTTTACGAGCTATTCTTGTATAATTGTGAATTTGTATACTTGTATATTTATAGAACGCAATTCAGCCTAAATGTATGCTAAACGTAAATCTGTTGTTTGCTACCATAAACTATTGCAAAAACTTTATACTACATAAACACACATTACTATACATAAAAAGAAGGTATCTCAACAATCTAAAATGCATTTTCAAGAGAAATAGTTGCTCTTTCAGAAGATATATGCAGGTTTAAACGGAAATAAGTTTTCATGAAGTAATAGAGTAATAAACAGCAAAAAAAATGCGTCTTTTTCACCTTTGGGCATGAAAATCTCAAAAACCAGAACCAAGTTGAAAAATCTGACTTCAGATTTAAATTCAGCGTGTCAAAGAGCTTCAGAATTATATTACTTCATTTCTGAGTCTGCGCTTTTTTAAAATTTTGTCAAAGATACTTTTAATTTGTGATTTGGTAACTTTATAAGCCTACAACATGGGTGTTGCCTTTTAGATATCTTAGAGAGAAAACAAAAAAAAATTGTGAAAATCTTGATTAAATATATATGCAAACATAATTAATTCAAGCTTTGATGTTATGGTCATGTTATTGTGCAATAGAAAATTTTTCATGGACTATTTGACCGATCGAATAATTTATTTTTTTAAATTATTATATTTTTTGTTATTAACGAACAAACTGAGCAACAACTCACAAACAAACAATACCAGCTACCGTGATTGCAATTTCGTTCTTGCTAAGGAACTAGACGTACGGCTTTGTATTTGTTGTTAGAAATTTTTCATTTTTCCCTTTATAGTGGTCATTGAACCGAGGAGAAATTAGGAATTTCTAACCGCAGCGTTTCATACTAGTTACACCAACACTGCTTGTTTGATTTCTTGGGATAATTGCTACTATGTTCGTTAATACGTGTATGTTTTGATGTTATTTTTTTGTTGTATATGTATGAATACATATCTCTTTGCCTTCATTCAAACCAAAATCTTTCGAAGCTTACATATATTCTGGGGGCGTGTCCCCGCCTCTTCCAAAAATATATATAACCGCAGGGTTGCGTGATTTTGAATTGCTTGAATCACGGATCCAGAGATAATTTTTATTTGTGATTTGAACTTTCAACCAATTCAAAGATACTTTTTATTTTTGATTTGAAGTTTCAACCAATTCAAAGATACTTTTTTATTTCCCAGTCGGAACTTTTGTAGCCTATCTAAGAAAAAAATAACTTTAAGTAAATTTATACAAACTAGTATATCCCGTGGTCGAAATTCGACCAATTTAAAATAGTTGAATAAGTTCAACTATTTTAAATTGGTCGAATTTCGACATCTTATCAACTTTTTGTCAATAGCTGCCTTTAGGCCCGTGGTCGAAAGAAGATATGTTGAGTACTTTGAACATCTATAACAGATCAATTAAATTCACCCATGAAGTAGAAAAGGATGGACAGTTACCATTTTTGGACACATTGGTTGTAAGGAAAAACAACAAATTATATTTCGACTGGTACAAAAAGCCCACGGCGTCGGGCAGATTGATAAATTTCCACTCAAAGCACAACAAGTCAACCATAGTAAACACGGCAAAAAATTTCATTTGAAGGGTTTTGACCATCAGTGATAAAATATTTCATTGCAAAAATATAGAAAATATTATAAAAATGCTAAAATTTAACGACTTTCCGATATATCTTATAAAGGGTTATATACGGGATTATGTTGAAAAATCCAACATCAATCGAAGAAATAACAACAAGAACAAAATATACAAAACATCTATATATGTCCCTGGTCTGTCCAATAGATTAAAACATTCTAAAATGTATGACCACGACAGATTTCAAATGGCATTTACATATAACAACACTATAAAACAAATATTCAGCAAAACTAAGGACAAAATAGAAAAATCTGAGAAATCTGATGTAATTTACAAAATCCCATGTAACGGCGACGGGTCCCACGTATGCAGTCAAGTATATGTAGGGACTACTAAATCTAAACTAAAAACAAGGATTTCCGCGCATAAATCGAACATAAAAAATAGGGACCACTCTAATGACAACAAAACAGCGCTAACCCAACCTTGTCGAACCAACGGGCACTCTCCGGATTTAGAAAACGTAGAAATAATTCAACAAGAGAGACATTACAACAAAAGGTATACACTAGAGATGCTGCATATAATTAATACACCAAAAGATCAGCGAATGAATTTTAAAGCAGATACCGAAAAATGCGCCAGTGCATATAGAAAATTAATTTGTAACAACAATAGTGGCTATTGAGAAGAGCATCGTCCCGTTTTATGTAGTCCCGAAGTCAATAGATCAGCGTCACTAACCTACTGTTTTTATTTTAAGTATTGTTGTTATTGCTAAAATTTGTTTACAAATACGGTATTTTAGTTGTTTATACTTTTTTGTTCATCATTTTATATATGATAACAATAATTTTTGTTGTTTTAATTCATATATATATATGGCCTAGAGCTCGATATAATTTCTTAATATTTTACAAATAAAGGCCGATAACAAACAAAAGTAAAAAACAATTTAAGAAAAAAAGGAATATTCCGCAACCGGGTCTTGCAACTGTGCACACCGTATTCTATACGCTCACCGCCGCGCCACTACCTTATACACAAAGCAGTTATCAAATTCTGCAATTAGGCTTTATGAGAATCAGAATTTAAAAATTAACAATATACCAACAACAAAGTTAGACTATTAATATAAACTAGTATATCCCGTGGTCGAAATTCGACCAATTTAAAATAGTTGAACTTATTCAAACATCTGATCAACTTTTGTCAATAGCTGCCTTTAGGCCCGTGGCCGTCCTCGGCCAACTTAAATATATGTATACCTCAAACACTCATATATAGTCAAAATGAGGCCATCATAGTATTAAAAAAATAGTGGCTATTATTATACAATAAAAATATTAAATTTTAGCAGCGCTTTCCCAAATTATTTATGGCAAATGCCATACAAATATTCCATTTTCGAGATTTTTGTTGCGCTTGATTAATGGAATGATGAGATTGTGCTTAACAAATAGCTACTAATTTATGCGATCGTTTTGAGCAGGTGAAGAACAAAAAAAATATTAGGTTAAATAAATTGTAATAGTTAAGATTAAAGGTTTTTAAATATTAAAAAAACATAATTTTAGAAAAAAAATAGGACGTGTTTAATGAGGGAGAGAATGAAGATAAAAGGGTCGAATACATAAAGCTTTGTTAACCTCGCCTGACATTCGCTACCTCAAAACTTTGTGTCCAACTTCAGAGGTATGCTACAATGAACGCCTTGACGCTTTTCTTTTATACATTTGTTTTCGTTATTTATTTCTTTGCATTCAGAGTGTTTTGGTTAATTTATTAATTTAATAGAGAAAAAATAAATAAATTATTATTTCCTCCAACTTTTTATTTTTTAATTAAAGCAAAGTCATCAGAGTTGCCAAATTTTAACTTTGCTTCAACTTTGAGGTCTCCAATTTGCCATGCTTGATTTAAATACGTATACGGAACTTTTCTGTCAAAGTCAAAGTTTGAGGTAAAGCCAAAATAAAGCTTTATGTAACTGACCCAAAAGAGTGGTTTCCTTTGAAGTCCAGCCAACTTCGAAATATGAGTTTGACGCTATTACTCTAATGCTATGGATACACACGGAGATTATCTCCAATAAATCTTCTTTAATCAGATCCAAATTTTACCGTGATACACACAAAAATGAAGATTAACAGCATTGAGAATTACTACTTTGGTTGTTATTGCACTATATTCTTACCTACCTCAGCGACATCTAGTTGTCGAAAGTCGGATCTTAGAAACCAGCGCGACGCCTATCTGTCAGCTACCCTTAATTTCCTAGTGTTTCTTGGTGTTGTTGTCTATTTATGTACAGAGTGTTGCCAGTGCAAATTTTTTAAAACTGCTCAAATCTTCTTAATTTTTGGGAGTTTATAATGAAGATTATGCTCAAGTTAACTCCCAAAAGCGCAGTTAATTCGGAATTTGCGCTAATGTATCAGCCGTATAACTCTCAAAGAGCGAGATAATCAAAATATTTCCATTGCTGGTATTTTACACACATGTACAAATTTCTCAAAATAAGCTTGGTACTCCAACACCAGTAGCCATATTGAATTAATATTTTATTTTTTTGAAACAGCCAACTTTGATTGCGACATATTTTGTTCAAATTAAAAGTTTGACCATGGTTGCCCTATTTCACATTTTAATAATGGTGTTATGAAAACATAAAACTTTGTAGAATTTCATTTTAAACAAATCTATTACATCGGAATTTTTCCGAGCAGTTCTAGAGGTTTCAAGATATCCTATTCAGCCTGCAACTTCTCATGCCCTTGGTGTCCTGTCCATAATCAATTCCTTGAATAAATTTTTTTAATATGGAATTCTACAATTAAGTGAAGCTTTATTGGGCTTTTGAATCTCTATTTAGATATATACATATATATTAGAGTTTTATGGAAAAATATAATTTTGATTACGTTTTCCAAAAAAATTTTATAGTTAAATTACATTTATTATAAATATATGTAATTGAAAATTTAAGTTTTTCAGGATTTTATGGCACAACAATATAATATTTTTAGTTTTTCATTTGTTTATTAAAACTTTGGGATATATGGCGACCATAGTTATCTCATTTTTATTATAGAATTCTACGAAAAAGATGTTTGATTTTTATTTTTTTAAAAAGCAAAATTTCATATTATATAAAATTGACGGCAATGGGTGTATCTATTTCAATCTAATTTTTATTTTTTTTTTCTTTATGAATTTCAATACAGGAAGTTAAAACATTGATTGCTTCTTTCCTAAAAATTTTATTTTTAAACTATTTTCGTTTATAATAAAACGTGCGAGATATGAGAAAAACAAATTGTCACTTTTTTTTAATCCTTTGGTACTTAACAACACATATTGGGGCAACTCTTGAATGCGGAAACAAATTATCTATTCGCGCCGACGCCATCTATTTAGAGTGTAACATTTCAATATACATATGAGTTCAACGCCGAATCTACTGTTTGAACTCAATGAGCGAGAGAATTGGAGTGTTTACGCATATATGTATATGTGTAAATAAATAGATATGAGTATGAAATTGGCTTGACGTTTATTTTGACGGGGTGGAAATTTGGATATATGATTTCGTGTAATATTAAAGAGTATTAATGAGCGGGAGAACGAAAATAGTTACACATTCAATTTAGAGAAGAATGGTTTGTATTTTAAAAAAATGTCTTATACATGGCGTGTTTTTAAAACTTTTTAGTGGGGGTGATTACAAATTCTGGTTAGGTCAAAAAAAGTTTGAGGGTTTTCTAGCTTTTTTCTTTAACCATAACTTAGCAATATTTAAAAGACACTTTATATGGATTTTTCTTTTGATTTAAAGAAAAAAAATGTATATTGATTTTTAAAAAAATTCTATTCAATTTGGTCTAGACTTGTTTGGAGCTCGTGTTGCAAATCTGCCCTTTTAAAAGTTTATACATATATACATATATACATATGAAAATAAATTATTTGTTGTCTTCAGTAAAATTTAAGATTTCCGCTTATCACTTGGTTTAGTTCAAAATTTAAGTATCCATAAAATATGTTGTCGATTTTTATACTTTAAATAAGGAATTTATCAGCAACTCTATCTCAATCGATAGAAATCGTGAAATTTGTCGAAATAATCTACCGAAATTGAATAAACAGGCCACTATGTTTGAAAAAAATTCGCAAATTGCAGCTTACATCTTCAAAAATTAGAGCAGTCAGACTTATATTAATGGTAATTTTTTGAAATATTTACCAAAAAAAAAAAAAGAAATTGTATAAGCGGATATAGCATTTCTATAATGGGTATGTATATTTATGATCTAAAATTATTATTTCACATGGCTTTCCGTAAACTAAAAATATTCGCACCAATTTTTTTTTCTCGAAAATAGAGATCACAAACCTAAAAATACTGTTTATAAAAATTTTAAAAAGTGAAGATTAGAAATATTAAAATATATAAAAAATATAAACAATTTTCAATGACAAAAAAGAAAAAAATTTTGGCCGATAGCTGTAACTGTACTCGAACCATCAACCGCTCGACCATTACCCCCTGACGCTTCCCACTGGGCTATCGCTTTATTTACAAATTGATTGTCAGATAACCAATTCAAGTTGCATGAGAAATTTTCATTCGCTTATTACAGATAAATGAAGCAGTATTGGTTATATATTAGATAATTGTGCACTGCCTTAGAGGTATGCCAACAAATCTATATGCATTTCATAAATATTTATGCATTTTTAGTATGGGTTTAAGCTTGGCAATTATTTATATGTAAAATTTGTTAGCCTATTAATATAATAGATAATGGACCCAAGTACTCAATGAGCGAGAGAGTGAAAATAATTTCTCTAATAACAGGAGGAGAAAGAATAAAATTCATTATGTAAAATATTGTTGGTAAATTACAAATTCGGGTTAGGTCAAAAAAAGTTTGAGGATTTTCTAGCTTTTATCTTTAACCATAACCCTTTAAAAGTTAATACATTTGTACATGTGAATAGAAATCAGTTGTTGCCTTCAGTAAAATTTAAGGCGACCGCTAACCACTTGGTTTAGTTCAACTTTTAAGTACATATTAAATATGTTGTCGATTTTTATATTTTAAATAGGGAGTCTATCAGCAACTCTGTCTCAAACGGTAGAAATCACTAAAATTTATAGATAAAAATTTTATAAAGTCAAGATTAGAAATATAAAAAATAAAAAAATTTTGACCGATAGCTGTGACTGTACTCGAACCATCAACCGCTTGACCACTACCCCCTAACGCTTCCCACTGGGCTATCGCTTTATTTGCAAATTGATTGTCAGATAACCAATTCAAGTGGCATGAGAAATTTTCATTCGCTTATTACAGATAAATGAAGCAGTATTGGTTATATATTAGATAATTGTGCACTGCCTTAGAGGTATGCCAACAAATCCATATGAATTTCATAAATATTTATGCATATTTAGTATGGGTTTAAGCTTGGCAATTATTTATATGTAAAATTTGTTAGCCTATTAATATAATAGATAATGGACCGAAGTACTCAATGAGCGAGGGAGTGAAAATAATTTCTCTAATAATATGAGGAGCTTATTGAGTGAAAGAATGAAATTCATTTTGTAGAAATATGAGTTCTATTTATAGAAATTTATTATTTAGTGTTGGTAAATTACAAATGCTGGTTAGGGCAAATCTAGGCTTTTGCAAAAACAGTTAAAGGTTTTTCTAGCTTTTTTCTTTATCCATAACTTAGCAATATTTAGAAGACATTTTAATTTGATTTTTGATTTGATTTAAGAAAAAATGTAGGTATATTGATTTAAAAAAAAAAATGTATTCAAAGTGGTAAAATCAGCCAAAATCTAGCCTTTTGCAAAAACTGTTAAAGGTGTTTCTATCTTTTTTCCTTAACCATAATTTAAAAATATTTAAAAATACATTTCTTATTGATTTTTTATTTGATTTTTGAAAAAAATAGTACGTATATTGATTAAAAAAAAAAAAAATTCAAAAGTGGTGAAACCGGGCAAAATGTAGCCTTTTGCAAAAATAGTTTGAGGATTTTCTAGCCTTTTTCCTTAGCCATAACTTAGAAATATTTAAAAAGACATTCCATATCGATTTTTGATTTGATTTTTGGAAAAGATGTGGGTATGTTGATTTAAAAAAAAAGGTATTCAAAATTCGTTAACCGCGCAAAATCCTCCCTTATGCAAAAACAGTTTGAGGGTTTTTAAGCTTTTTTCCTCAACCATAACTTAGAAATATTTAAAAAGACATTTTATATCGATTTTTGATTTGATTTTTGAAAAAAATAGTACGTATATTGATTTAAAAAAAAAATATTAAAAAGTGGTGAAACTGGGAAAAATGTAGGCTTTGAGGATTTTCTAGCTTTTTTCCTTAGCCGTAACTTAGAAATATTTAAAAAGACACTTCATATCGATTTTTGATTTGATTTAAAAAAAAATGTGGGTATGTTGATTTAACAAAAAAAGTTATTCAAAAGTGGTTAAACCTCGCAAAATCTAGCCTTATGCAAAAACAGTTTGAGGGTTTTCTAGCTTTCTTCCTTAACCCCAACTTGAAAATATTTAAAAAGACATTTTATATTGATTTTTGATTTGATTTTTGAAAAAAAAAATGTAGGTATATTGAAACAGGGCAAAATGTAGCCTTTTGGAAAAACAGTTTGAGGGGTTTCTAGCTTTTTTCATTAACCATAACTTAGAAATATTTAAAAAGACATTTTATATTGATTTTTTTTTTTTTATTCAAAAGTGGTCAAATTTTGTCTAGACTTGTTTGGTGTTCGGGTTGTAAATCTGGATGAATAGAAATGAGTTGTTGTCTCTAGTAATATTTTAGTTGACCTCTAACCACTTCGTTTAGTACAAAATGTAAGGACCTGTGAAAAATTATGGATTTTTATATTTCAAAATTTATAGAAATAATCTACCGAAGTCCGATAAACAGAACAATATCCCCCTTATTCATAAAAAATTTAAAGGTTTATTAAGCTCTTATTATTCAAAATTTGTATGAAAATACCATTTTAAAAAGCTTTATAAACCAATTTTATTTTATTTATGAATATGAGGGTATGTTTAAAAAAATTTTAATTTTCGGAAAAACTTACCAAAAAACCCAAACTGTATAAGCGGTTATCTCATTTCTATAATGGGTGGAATGTATGTATATTTATGAAAATATTCGCAGTAAGTTTTTTCCGAAAAAAGTATCACAAATATAAAAATATGTCTTATGAAATTTTAATGAGCTTATAAAAAATCAAGATTAGAAATACTCATATACCTAAAGATGTTTTAAAAAAGAAAAAACTATTTTTAATGAAAAAAAAAAATTGTAGCCCGGAGCTGTTCTCGAACTTACAACAGTTCGCTCGCTATCCGATGCGCTAACCACTGCTCTACTGCTTTATCTACGAATTATTGTCAAATCATCAATTCAAGCTGTATGGGCAATGAGCGAGAGAATGAAAATAGTTTCTCTAATAAAAGGAGAAGCTTGTTGAGTGAAAGATTGAAAGGTTCATTTTACAGAAAATTAGTTCTTTTTATAGAAATTTATTATACAGGCGTGTTTTTTAAATCTTTTTAGAGGGGGTAAAGTTGCAAATTCTGGTTAGGTCAAAAAAAGTTTGAGGATTTTCCAGGTTTTTTCTTTAACCATAACTTAGCAATATTTAAGACAATTTATATGGATTTTTATTTGAATTAAAGAAAAAATATATATTAATTTTTCTATTCAATTTGGTCTAGTCTTGCAATTTGGTCTAGTCAGCAACTTTGTCTCAAACGGTAGAAATCACTAAAATTTATAGAACTAATCTACCGAAGTCCGATAAATAGACTACTGTGTTTGAAGAAATTTTGCAACTTCGATCTTATATCATCAAAAATTAGACAAAAAAACCCAAATTGAATAAGCGGTTATCGCATTTCTATAATGGGTAGTATGTATGCATATGCTTTCCGTCAACTAAAAATATTCAGCAATTTTTTTTCTCGAAAATAGAGATCACAAACATAAAAATTTAAAAAAAGTCAAGATAAGAAATATTTATATATTGAAAAAATAAAAACAATTTTCAATGACAAAAAAATAAAAAAAAAAAAAGTGGCCGGTGGCTGTACTTGAACCATTAACCGCTCGACCACTACCCCCGACGCTTCCCACTGGGCTATCGCTTTATGTACAAATTGATTGTCAAATAACCTATTCAAATGGCATGAGAAATTTTCATTCGCTTATTACAGATAAATGAAGCAGGATTGGTTATATATTAGATAATTGTGCACTGCCTTAGAGGTATGCCATATCCATATGCATTTCATAAATGTTTATGCATATTTAGTATGGGTGTAAGCTTGGCAAATATTTATATGTAAAATTTGTTAGCCTATTAATATAATAGATAATGGACCGAAATACTCAATGAGCGAGGGAGTGAAAATAATTTCTCTAATAATAGGAGGAGCTTATTGAGTGAAAGAATGAAATTCATTTTGTAGAAATATTAGTTCTATTTATAGAAATTTATTATTTAGTGTTGGTAAATTACAAATGCTGGTTAGAGCAAATCTAGGCTTTTGCAAAAACAGTTAAAGGTTTTTCTAGCTTTTTTCTTTATCCATAACTTAGCAATATTTAGAAGACATATTAATTTGATTTTTGATTTGATTTAAAAAAAAATGTATGTATATTGATTTAAAAAAAAACGTATTCAAAGTGGTAAAATCAGCCAAAATATAGCCTTTTGCAAAAATTGTTAAAGGTGTTTCTATCTTTTTTCCTTAACCATAATTTAAAAATATTTAAAAATACATTTCTTATCGATTTTTTATTTGATTTTTGAAAAAAATAGTACGTATATTGATTATAAAAAAAAAATATTAAAAAGTGGTGAAACCGGGCAAAATGTAGCCTTTTGCAAAAATAGTTTGAGGATTTTCTAGCTTTTTTCCTTAGCCGTAACTTAGAAATATTTAAAAAGACATTTCATATCGATTTTTGATTTGATTAAAAAAAAAATGTGGGTATGTTGATTTAACAAAAAAAGTTATTCAAAAGTCGTTAAACCTCGCAAAATCTAGCCTTATGCAAAAACAGTTTGAGGGTTTTCTAGCTTTTTTCCTTAACCCCAACTTGAAAATATTTAAAAAGACATTTTATATTGATTTTTTATTTTTTATTCAAAAGTGGTCAAATTTTGTCTAGACTTGTTGGGTGTTCGGGTTGTAAATCTGGATGAATAGAAATGAGTTGTTGTCTTTAGTAATATTTTAGTTGACCTCTAACCACTTCGTTTAGTACAAAATTTAAGGACCTGTGAAAAATTATGGATTTTTATATTTCAAAATTTATAGAAATAATCTACCGAAGTCCGATAAACAGAACAATAAAATTAAAAAATTTTAATTTTCGGAAAAACTTACCAAAAAACCCAAATTGTATAAGCGGTTATCTCACATCTATAATGGGTGGTATGTATGTATATTTATGAAAATATTCGCAGTAAGTTTTTTCCGAAAAAAGTATCACAAATATAAAAATATGTTTTATGAAATTTTAATGAGATTATAAAAAATCAAGATTAGAAATACTCATATACCTAAAGATGTTTTAAAAAAGAAAAAACTATTTTCAATGAAAAAAAAAAAATTGTAGCCCGGAGCTGTTCTCGAACTTACAACAGTTCGCTCGCTATCCGATGCGCTAACCACTGCTCTACTGCTTTATCTACGAATTATTGTCAAATCATCAATTCAAGCTGTATGGGCAATGAGCGAGAGAATGAAAATAGTTTCTCTAATAAAAGGAGAAGCTTGTTGAGTGAAAGATTGAAAGGTTCATTTTACAGAAAATTAGTTCTTTTTATACAAATTTATTATACAGGCGTGTTTTTAAATCTTTTTAGAGGGGGTAAATTACAAATTCTGGTTAGGTCAAAAAAAGTTTGAGGATTTTCCAGCTTTTTTGTTTAACCATAACTTAGCAATATTTAAGACAATTTATATGGATTTTTATTTGAATTAAAGAAAAAATATATATTAATTTTTCTATTCAATTTGGTCTAGTCTTGCAATTTGGTCTAGTCAGCAACTTTGTCTCAAACGGTAGAAATCACTAAAATTTATAGAACTAATCTACCGAAGTCCGATAAATAGACTACTGTGTTTGAAAAAATTTTGCAACTTCGATCTTATATCATCAAAAATTAGACAAAAAAATCCCAAATTGAATAAGCGGTTATCGCATTTCTATAATGGGTAGTATGTATGCATATGCTTTCCGTCAACTAAAAATATTCAGCAATTTTTTTTCTCGAAAATAGAGATCACAAACATAAACATTTAAAAAAAGTCAAGATAAGAAATATTTATATATTGAAAAAATAAAAACAATTTTCAATGACAAAAAAATAAAAAAAAAAAGTGGCCGATGGCTGTACTTGAACCATTAACCGCTCGACCACTACCCCCGACGCTTCCCACTGGGCTATCGCTTTATGTACAAATTGATTGTCAGATAACCTATTCAAGTGGCATGAAAAATTTTCATTCGCTTATTACAGATAAATGAAGCAGGATTGGTTATATATTAGATAATTGTGCACTGCCTTAGAGGTATGCCAACAAATCCATATGCATTTCATAAATGTTTATGCATATTTAGTATGGGTTTAAGCTTGGCAAATATTTATATGTAAAATTTGTTGGCCTATTAATATAATAGATAATGGACCGAAGTACTCAATGAGCGAGGAAGTGAAAATAATTTCTCTAATAATAGGAGGAGCTTATTGAGTGAAAGAATGAAATTCATTTTGTAGAAATATGAGTTCTATTTATAGAAATTTATTATTTAGTGTTGGTAAATTACAAATGCTGGTTAGGGCAAATCTAGGCTTTTGCAAAAACAGTTAAAGGTTTTTCTAGCTTTTTTCTTTATCCATAACTTAGCAATATTTAGAAGACATTTTAATTTGATTTTTGATTTGATTTAAAAAAAAATGTAGGTATATTGATTTAAAAAAAAAATGTATTCAAAGTGGTAAAATCAGCCAAAATATAGCCTTTTGCAAAAACTGTTAAAGGTGTTTCTATCTTTTTTCCTTAACCATAATTTAAAAATATTTAAAAATACATTTCTTATCGATTTTTTATTTGATTTTTGAAGAAAATAGTACGTATATTGATTTAAAAAAAAAATATTCAAAAGTGGTGAACCCGGGCAAAATGTAGCCTTTTGCAAAAATAGTTTGAGGATTTTCTAGCCTGTTTCCTTAGCCATAACTTAGAAATATTTAAAAAGACATTTCATATCAATTTTTTGATTTTGAAAAAGATGTGGGTATGTTGATTTAAAAAAAAAGTTATTCAAAATTCGTTAAACCGGGCAAAATCTAGCCTTATGCAAAAAGAGTTTGAGGGTTTTTAAGCTTTTTTCCTCAACCATAACTTAGAAATATTTAAAAAGACATTTTATATCGATTTTTGATTTGATTTTTGAAAAAAATAGTACGTATATTGATTTAAAAAAAAAAAATATTAAGAAGTGGTGAAACCGGCTTTGAGGATTTTCTAGCTTTTTTCCTTAGCCGTAACTTAGAAATATTTAAAAAGACATTTCATATCGATTTTTGATTTGATTTAAAAAAAAATGTGGGTATGTTGATTTAACAAAAAAAGTTATTCAAAAGTGGTTAAACCTCGCAAAATCTAGCCTTATGCAAAAACAGTTTGAGGGTTTTCTAGCTTTTTTCCTTAACCCTAACTTGAAAATATTTAAAAAGACATTTTATATTGATTTTTGATTTGATTTTTGCAAAAAAAAATGTAGGTATATTGAAACCGGGCAAAATGTAGCCTTTTGGAAAAACAGTTTGAGGGTTTTCTAGCTTTTTTCATTAACCATAACTTAGAAATATTTAAAAAGACATTTTATATTGATTTTTTTTTTTTTTATTCAAAAGTGGTCAAATTTTGTCTAGACTTGTTTGGTGTTCGGGTTGTAAATCTGGATGAATAGAAATGAGTTGTTGTCTTTAGTAATATTTTAGTTGACCGCTAACCACTTCGTTTAGTACAAAATTTAAGGACCTGTGAAAAATAATGGATTTTTATATTTCAAAATTTATAGAAATAATCTACCGAAGTCCGATAAACAGAACAATATCCCCCTTATTCATAAAAAATATAAAAGGTTTATTAAGCTGTTATTATTCAAAATTTGTATGAAAATGTCATTTTAAAAAGCTTTATAAACCAATTTTATTTTTTATGAATATGAGGGTATGTTTAAAAAAATTTTAATTTTCGGAAAAACTTACTAAAAAACCCAAATTGTATAATAGGTTATCTCATTTCTATAATGGGTGGTATGTATGTATATTTATGAAAATATTCGCAGTAAGTTTTTTCCGAAAAAAGTATCACAAATATAAAAATATGTCTTATGAAATTTTAATGAGCTTATAAAAAATCAAGATTAGAAATACTCATATACCTAAAGATGTTTTAAAAAAGAAAAAACTATTTTCAATGAAAAAAAAAAAATTGTAGCCCGGAGCTATTCTCGAACCTACAACAGTTCGCTCGCTATCCGATGCGCTAACCACTGCTCTACTGCTTTATCAACGAATTTATTGTCAAATCACCAATTCAAGCTGTATGGGCAATGAGCGAGAGAATGAAAATAGTTTCTCTAATAAAAGGAGGAGCTTGTTGAGTGAAAGATTGAAAGGTTCATTTTACAGAAAATGAGTTCTTTTTATACAAATTTATTATACAGGCGTGTTTTTAAATCTTTTTAGAGGGGGTAAATTACAAATTCTGGTTAGGTCAAAAAAAGTTTGAGGATTTATCAGCTTTTTTCTTTAACCATAACTTAGCAATATTTAAGACAATTTATATGGATTTTTATTTGATTTAAAGAAAAAATATATATTAATTTTTCTATTTAATTTGGTCTAGTCTTGTTTGGGGCTCGGGTTGCAAATCTGCCCTTTTAAAAGTTAATACATATGTACATATGAATAGAAATCAGTTGTTGCCTTCAGTAAAATTTAAGACGACCGCTAACCACTTGATTTAGTTCAAAATTTAAGTACATATTAAATATGTTGTCGATTTTTATATTTGAAATAGGGAGTCTATCAGCAACTTTGTCTCAAACGGTAGAAATCACTAAAATTTATAGAACTAATCTACCGAAGTCCGATAAATGGACTACTGTGTTTGAAAAAATTTTGCAACTTCGATCTTATATCATCAAAAATTAGACAAAAAAAACCCAAATTGAATAAGCGGTTATCGCATTTCTATAATGGGTGGTATGTATGCATATGCTTTCCGTCAACTAAAAATATTCAGCAATTTTTTTTCTCGAAAATAGAGATCACAAACATAAAACTTTAAAAAAAGTCAAGATAAGAATATTTATATATTGAAAAAATAAAAACAATTTTCAATGACAAAAAATAAAAAAAAAAGTGGCTGATAGCTGTACTTGAACCATTAACCGCTCGACCACTACCCCCGACGCTTCCCACTGGGCTATCGCTTTATGTACAAATTGATTGTCAGATAACCTATTCAAGTGGCATGAGAAATTTTCATTCGCTTATTACAGATAAATGAAGCAGGATTGGTTATATATTAGATAATTGTGCACTGCCTTAGAGGTATGCCAACAAATCCATATGCATTTCATAAGCCTATTAATATAATAGATAATGGACCGAAGTACTCAATGAGCGAGGGAGTGAAAATAATTTCTCTAATAATAGGAGGAGCTTATTAAGTGAAAGAATGAAATTCATTTTGTAGAAATATGAGTTCTATTCATGGTATAAAAAAGAAGGTAAAGCCACTGTGAAAAATTCGTTGTCAATCTAGCTTCACTTTTGATTAAAAAAGAGTTTTCTGTCATTTTCTTTGATGTCAACAGATAGCATAGCGTTGCCCATTCACATATATTTAAAAAAGGGTATTTTGAAAAAATAAATTTGGCATTTTCAAATAAAATTTGTTTGTGTACTGATTTTTTAAGTTTATTTGTTTGAAGGTACTCATAGAATTTTTTCCAAGCCGAAACGATTCGGAAAGCTCAAGTAGAGAGGATTGGTTATTGAAGCATAGTTATTAGCTTTGTATCTTCATTTTTAAATTGATTTTAAATAAAAATCAAGCCCAAGGCTGATTTACATGGGTTGATTTGCTATTCGGTTTTTGTCGTTTCACCGTTTAAATAGCAATTCGATTTGCTGGTTGATTTTCTCGTCGATTTGGGTCGAAGTGCTATTATCACGGTGGAACGAAAAAAATTGAATAGCAAATCGACCAGTGTGAATCAGCTTTAAACCCTGCAAAAATCGTTGGATTATAGGTTCCAATTTTTTGATATTGGAGTACTCCAATAGTTATTCCTTGTATATCTAATCCGACCACCTTCAGATTTTTCAAAGCCGATCATTGTGACGAAAATTACGACACTATTGCAAAGTGTTGAGGACATGAGTGAAAACCTCATTGATTTCGACCATTAAAATAAGTCCACAAAAATATATAAATAAATACTTTTTTAAATTAAATAGAAATTGAACTTATTACAACTTACCTTTTAAATACCTAAATGAAATACATACTTACCTTTAAAAGAGTTATATTTGCTGAAAACCTTAAATTTATACTTACCTTCTAAATGTTAAAATTTCTAAAATACTTACCTTATTATTTCCGCACCCTGTAAAATATATTTAACTTACCGTTTTCATAAAAATCAACTAAGTATGTAATATAATTTACTCTCTTTAAGGAAAGAAGCAAGCGGTTCAATGGAATGTAATGGACCGCTTCAGAGTTAGTCGTTCGCTAATCTCCAAATCGATCGCTATCGAAGTTTTTTCATCCCGTTTCCCTTTAAGTCTATTTTAATAAAGTTACCTATAGGATATATATTTATATTTAAAATTAAATACAGCGCGAGTGTTTTAGTTAACCGGAAATAGTCCTCTTTACTTGCCCGCATAGTCGGTCAAAATTATAATGGTCCTTTTGGAGCCATTAAAGTGATCAGTGCCTATGGATAAAAACAATTTACTTTAAAAATTAAAACATACAAAAACAAATTACAATAATACGAAATATAAAAAATAAATTTACTTACCGGTACAAAACAAAAAGTTGTCAACCAAACTCGGCAAACGCGGCGCGCTGTAAAAAGGAAAAAATATAATAACAAAACAACATACGATTAAACTTAACTTATGAGAAGTTCCAAAAGTGCATATATTCCACATATGAGCCGTTTAAAGCACAAAGCTCATATATAAAAGGCAAAATTAAAATTCGTGTGAATACAACAACAAAAGCTACATTAATACCTCAATTCTGTAAGCAATATCTAGTCACTAATAGAGACATTGCGTGGTCGATTTCATATTTGATACAATTTGGTATTCAGTAAGCTGCCTCACATCTCTAGTCTCAATAAAGAGTCACTAATTTGTCATCTGATTGTAGGCAGGAAACAAACAAAATTAATTAAATAAAATTTGTTAAAAAATTTAAAAAATTAAAAAAAGTGAATTTACGAATTAGAAGTATTTAAATGTTTAAAAAAAGTTGTTTAAATTTGAAAAAATTAAATAAAAAATAAAAATTTACGGTTAGCGGACCGGCACTTGAACCTGCGACCTCGCGCGTCATAATCCAGACGCTTAACGCCTGGGCTACATCGACATTTATAGGGCGGGTGTCAAATGCGTTACTTATAATTTATGCAATTTTTGTATTCACCACACCTTAAAATGAGCGAGAGAGAGACTATGGTAGATTTCTTGTGACTTTCTCTTATAGAATACCGGAATCATCTCAAATCATAAAAATTGTATCTAATGAAATATCTCAAATTTAGTGACTTGATATGAGACAGAATTTCAGTATACAGGTATAAGTGCTATAAAGAAAAGTTTTGAGCTTCAAAAAAAAACAGATTACATACCTGTTGACTGGAAGTGAAGTTAAGGGCAAACGGTAGATTTAATAGTTACAGTAGTGCAGTCCTGCTGAAAAACAAAACAAATTTAAAATTTAAAAGAAATAAATTAAAATTGATTTTTGAGTTCTAAAACGTAAAAAATAATTAGAGCGTTGAAAAATATACACATTAGACCGTGCAAAAATAATTTTTTGCGCCCGAAATCAAAAAACCGAAAACAGGTGAAATATATATTTTATATATAAGACTTTTTTACCACGAGCAGCATACCTGCACTAGTGGAAAGGACAACAACATAAAACCCAAAAACTAAAAGCAACAACAAACACCAACAGCACACCATTCTTTGCAAAAGAAATATTGGATTTGCATTGCTACAAGGAATAAAAGGGTAACATACAACAACGCTAAATAAAAGGTGGTACAGTAAAATATGCCAAAGTAAGTACACCTTGCTCAAAATATATGCATATATAAGTACAGCGAAATTTCTCTAAAATATATACCTTCTCATATACCCTTTGAAATCCACTGGAATTTTCTCCTGAATTCCATACCGTTTTTTGTTCTCTGTCTCACATCCCGTTGATACCCAAAAATAAAAAATAAAAAACCGGTGCGCTAGCATAAAATCAAAAATAATATCACTTTAATATATACACACATACTATTCAAAAATATATTAGCTAAATTTGCTCATAATTGACCCACCTTAAAATTTGCAATACTACTACTACTAATGGCGGCGATATACCAACAGGTTATCATAACCTCTAACGAGATTTTTGCCGAGCTTCTCTTTCCAACTTGTGGTGTGTTTCTTTTGAGTTTTTCCTACAAGTTGGCGGGACCTACAGTTTTTTGCCGACTCCGAACGGCACTTGCAAAGCAAATGAATTTTTTGTCGAGAAGCTCCTCATGGCAGAAATACACCCGGAGAGTTTGCCAAACTACTGCCGAGTGGCGACCCTGTTTAGAAAAATTCTTTTTCTAAATAATTTTTGATGTTACTTTTGCCGGGCATCGAACCGGTGTAGAAGGCCGAACACTTAACCGCTACACCACGGCGGCCTCAATAAGCTTTAAATAATTGCATATCACTGAATTTTTTTGCGTCACCCTGTTTGTTTGGTATTTCAATAATAGACATACATACTTACACACACACATATTTGTGCTTAGAAGCGCTAAGGCAAGTCATCTCCACTACCCAAGCAAATTCGCTATCCAAACACAGTGGGCCAAAACTTATAAAAACCTTATCAAATACAGTTTACCGGAAAAACTTCTAAGTCGAAGTAAAAAACTCACTCAACTCTTAGAAAAAACCCAAATCAGTACCCACATTTTAAAATAACACATACTAATGATGACCGGCACAGGCGAAGAAAAACCAGATAAACCCCAAAACCTCCAACCGCCCCAGCAAGGAGCCAAAACTCGTTCCAAATCTCAAAGTGAAGAGGAAGAAGCGATCTATTTAAATAAAAAATTCATTTATGAAGCCTCTAGGCTGGAGAAATATTGCCAAAAATTTTGGACTTTAAGTGAGGCTGATCACACGGTGTCTAGCCTCAAAACATACTTAGAACAACTCAACCGGCATATGGTTTTGGTGGATACAGCGAACGAAAATCTTCAGATGAGCAGTATCGAAGGAAATACCCGAACAACGAGTGAAGCGAGATACGAAGCAGCTAACGATACCGGACTGAACACAAGGCTACGAATAAACGAACCCCTCGACAAACTCCAGCCAGCCCCACCAGCACCAATAATTAATGTCCCAACACCAGTATTCAATGTCCCAACACAGCTCACAACTCTCCCTTCTGACGATAACTCAAGTTATTTAAAAGTACCTGCATGTGACACAGAGATTTTCTACGGAGGCTATGAAGACTGGCCGTCGTTTAGAGATTTGTTCACTGCAGTGTACATTAGCCATCCCAAACTCTCATCCGCTCAGAAACTTTTTCACTTGAGAAAAAAAACCGGGGGTAAAGCGGCCCTTCTCATAAAAAATTACCCTTTGAATGATCAAAGTTTCGAACTAGCGTGGAACGCATTAAAGAGTCGATATGAGAATCGCAGAATTCTCGTCGACAATCAGCTTAAAACCCTCTTCGACTTACAGCCCGTGACCAGTGAAAACGGAGAGCGGATACAAAATTTGCAAACTCAAGACAAATGGCGTAACCACGGATAATTGGGACCTGATGCTGGTTTATCTCTGCTCCTCAAAGCTACCAGACGAAACCTTACGATTATGGGAGCAGTCACTCAATTCCCGAAAGGAACTACCCCTTTGGTCCGAATTTGACCAGTTCCCCACTAGTCGGTATGAGGTGGTTGAACGCCTTACTACATACAGGCCTAACAAACCAAAGCCTAATCAAACAAATTTCACCCCGCGCTCTTCCACTCCTACAAATAGCTAATTTTACTCAAGGAACAGGGCCCACTCACTGCACGCCGACCCTAAGAGGCAGGCCTCGTGTAAATTATGCAATAGCAATCACTCGCTCATGAATTGCGTCAAATTTAAAGAACTCTCAGCTCAAGAGATAAATAAATTCGTGCGGGATAATAAATACTGCCAGAACGTTTTGGCGTTCTCCCATTCCGAAAGACAATGCGGAAGCAGTTTCACATGCGTTTACTGCCAAAAGCGGCACCACTCCCTCTTATACTACTCAGCCAAACGCAAAATAAATCAAACCCAAAAAAACATCTTGTCACATCTCACGTGACAATCGATGACGAAGTACCCTGTACCTAACAACAGGCGGCTTTGATGAATGAACTCATAGAATACTACTGACGACAGCACGGAGAATGTGCTCTCCACTTCTCTAATAGTAGAGAGCGAACCTTGCTCCCCACAGCAAACATTCCTGTGTTACATAACGGAGACACCTTTAGCATTCGCGCCCTTCTAGACCAAGGATCCCAGAAAACTTTTGTAACCTCTCGCATACAAAGGTTACTTGATCTACCAGTTCAAAGGTCCAAGTACGAAATATTGGGAATGGGCGGACGAACAGTCCAGAAAGCAGATAAGGTGTGCTCAATCACCATATGTTCTCCAGATCTCAAGATCAAAATCGCAACTCACGCGATTATACTCCCACAGTTGACGCAATTCTTGCCAACATTTAAAATATCTTATATAGACCTCGAAGAATACGCAAAACTCCCCCTAGCAGACCCTAATTTCTTCGCACCTGCAAAAATCGACATGGTGATAGGTAGCGACATACTGCCTCTAATACTGATTCCGGGACTTAAAACCAATGTAGGTGGAAGCTTAATATCCCAGAACACAATCTTCGGGTGGAAATTAAGCGGACCGGTAACGGAACAGATATCAACATTCTCTACTCAAATAGCTGAAACTCATACGAATTCACTGGAAGACCTACTCAAAAGGTTTTGGGAGCAAGAAGAAGTACCATCGACTCCCTCTCTCAAAGATGACGACGTAATATGTGATGAACTCTACAAAAGCACTACATTCCGAAGATATGATCGCAGCTACGTAGTAAAGCTTCCTTTTAAGGACTCCTTTCCCGACTCAATGGCTTTAGGGCACTCTAGACCCTCTGCTCAGCAGCAATTTCTCAGCATCGAGCGAAGCATTGAGAAAAAGCCAGAGCTCCGAACAACTTACTCTAAGGTCTTAGCGGAATATTTAACCCTTGACCACATGGAGCCCACAACCTCTCGGGAAATTATCCGTGATGGGAAATATTTCTCATTTTACTTACCACATCACGCAGTTTTCAAATCCGACAGTAAAACTACTAAAGTCCGAGTAGTTTTCAACGCATCGAAACAATCACACTCCGGCATCTCGCTCAATGACGTGCATCTTACAGGTCCCGTTCTACAAAACGATTTAATGGTCGTCATAATCAAATGGCGACTATATAAATACGTGTTTAACGGCGACATTGAAAAAATGTATCGGCAAATATACGTCCACAAGGAAGATCAAGATTTCCAACGAATACTCTTTCGTCAATCTCCCCAAGGCACAGTGGAAGATTTTAAATTAAAAACAGTAACCTTCGGTGTTAACTGTGCTCCTTACTTAGCGATTCGCACCCTCCAACAACTAGCAGAAGACTGCAAACCTCAATTCCCACTCGCCAGTAACGTCCTCTTGCAGGAAACCTACGTTGACAATATCCTTTCAGGCGGACATGATTTACAGACCATTCGTGAAGCCATGACTCAGCTGATCGAAGCATTAAAGTCAGAAGGCCTCCCACTAAAAAAAATCACAGCGAAGCAATCCCTGAAGCTGATCTTCTTGATACTGACTTTTTAAAATTCTACGACACAAGCTCCACAAAACTCTTGGAGTACGATGGAATGCTCTCGAAGACTCTTTTTCGTATTCTTACGATCCCATACCAGAAGCAAACTCAGCAACCAAGCGACATATTCTCTCGTCCGTCGCCAAACTTTTCGACCCCGCAGGATGGCTATCGCCCATACTGATAGTAGCGAAAGCTCTCCTTCAACAGCTCTGGATGGAAGAAACGGATTGGGATGAACTCGTAAAACCCGGTTCACTTCTCAAATGGAAATCCTTTACGGAGGACCTCCCTGTAATAGGAGACATAAAAATCCCACGTTGGGTTCAATTCACCCCCATGGAGTCCACTCAAATACATGGATTTTCCGACGCCTCTGAAAAGGCATATTGTGCATGCGTCTATTTAAGAGTTCAACACAACGATAACTCTATTTCCTCGCACTTACTTGTAGCAAAGAGTAAAGTCGCGCCCCTACAAACCATAAGTCTCCCCAGATTAGAGCTCTGCGGAGCAGTACTCCTCTCCAAGTTAGTGAAGCATATACGGAACTCACTTCAACTCACTGAGAACAATTTAACTCTGTGGACAGACTCCTCCATAGTGTTGGCTTGGCTCGAAAAGCCACCACATACATGGAAAACTTATGTAGCCAACCGGATAACCCAAATTCTCCAAAACGTCAGTAACGCAACGTGGCGACATGTACCCAGCGGTGAAAATCCAGCAGATATAGGCACTCGTGGATGTCGACCACAGGACTTAGCGGATTGCCCTCTTTGGTGGAATGGCTTGCGAAGTCTTCTACTCAGTGGCCTAAAGAAACCCCTCAAAATAACTCATCTCCAGAACAAATGAGTATAGAAGCCTTTCACACTTTCGAAAACGTAGATCTCTTGGATCGTTTCTCCACTTAAAACTCTCGCTTACAATCGTCGATTCGTCATGAAAGCAAGAAAACTTCCAATTCCTTCCACTCGCACTCTCACTCAAGAAGAGGTGCACCATATAAAGGTGCAATTGATTGCAAATGCTCAACGGAAATATTATGAAGAAGAAATCGCGGCACTCCAAGCATCAAAACCAATCGACACAAAAAGCTCGTTACTCGCTCTTAATCCATTTTTGGACAAAACTGGCCTATTACGAGTTAATGGACGTCTCGCTTACGCAACCCTTAGCTACAATGAACGTCACCCTATCATTATTCCGGATGACTCCCGGTATTGCGATCTTTTCTTAGATTTCCTCCACTCCACATTCCTGCACGCTGAAAAACAGCTAATAATCCGCATGGTACAACAGGAATACTATATCCCCCGACTGAAGCAGAAAGTGAGAAAATGCATCTTTCACTGCAAGAAATGCACTATTTATAAAAGGCAAATGAGACGGCAAATGATGGCAGCTCAACCCCCAGAACGGATAACTTACTCACTACCCTTTCACAACACTGGCGTAGATTTTGCAGGACTCTTCCTCGTGAAAACTTCCACTCTCCGACGAGCATCTTACGCAAAAGCATATGTGTGCGTTTTCGTTTGCTTCTCCACCAAAGCTATACATCTAGAAGTCTGCTCAGACCTCACCACTGAAGCTTTTAAAGCAGCCTTCGCTCGTTTTGTTGGTCGCCGAGGCATGCCCTCGAAAATTATGTCTGACAACGGCAACACGTTCATAGGAGCCCAAAGAAGTCTTCAAAGAGATTTTTCCACGTTTCTCAAGGAAACCTCCGCAGACATCGCAAGCAAATATGCAGTCAACGGTCTCTCATGGCAATTCACCCCTCAAAATATGCCCCTCATATGGGAAGTCTCTGGGAAGCAGCGGTGAAAAGCTTCAAAATTCACTTCATGAAAGTTGCCGGAAACTAGAAATTCACCTTTAAGGAGTTCAACACTCTCCTCATTCGCATCGAGGCGGTCCTAAATTCCAGACCGCTAACCTCAATGTCTCAAGATCCCGATGACCTACACGCTCTCACACCAGGTCATTTTCTGCGCGGAGTCCCCTTGCGTTCCATTCCAGAACCGAACACCGATAATCTCTCTCTCGTAAACAAATGGCAACGATACCCTTACTTCATCATCAATTCAGCAAGCGCTGGAAATCTGAATACCTAAAAGAACTCCATAAAAGAACCAAATGGAAAACCGAAGAACCCAACCTTCGCGAAGGAGATCTAGTCGTCATAAAAGATTACCTTTTGCCCCGAACGAGTGGCGACTTGGGCGCATCGTAGCCCTTCAACCCGCTTCGGACGGTAATGTTCGCGTGGTGGATATCCGCACTCAAGCCGGGATTATTACACGTAACATTACGAAACTTTGTTTACTATCACCTCCATAGTTTAAAGTACTCTCTTGCAGTCTAAAGGGTCGAATACATAAAGCTTTGTTAACCTCGCCTGACATTTGTTACCTCAAAACTTTGCGTCCAACTTCAGAGGTATGCTACAATGAACGCCTTGACGTTTCTCTTTTATACATTTGTTTTCGTTATTTATTTCTTTGCATTCAGAGTATTTTGGTTAATTTATTAATTTAATAGAGAAAAAATGAAATAATTATTATTTCCTCCAACTTTTTATTCATTAATTAAAGCGAAGTCATCAGCATTTGATTGTCAAAGCAAGCAAAGCAAGCAAAATTTGAGAGTTTGCCAAATTTCAACCTCGCTTCAACTTTGAGGTCTCCAATTTGCCATGCTTGTTTTAAATACGTATACTGAACTTGTCTGTCAAGGTCAAAGTTTGAGGTAAAGTCAAAGTAAAGCTTTATGTAACTGACCCTTAAGGCTCTGTTCATTACTCCCAATTTCCTCTCCATCACAACTCATAACTAATAACGTTTTTCGTTTTCCCCTTGTTCTCTTTTTTCTCTCTCATTACAGTAACCACGGAACCAGGGCCTACAACACGTGTCGTCTGTGCTGCCAGAGAGTGGTTGAGGTATTGTCGGGCGTTCTTGGCGATGACACCAGATGAGCGATATGAGTCGGCCCGGGCTCATCGGTATTGCATAAATTTTCTTGCAACATCACACAACATGGGCAATTGCGATTCGCCCGATTCCTGTCGGCGGTGCGGGCTCGCGCACTACACTCTGTTGCATCGGTCCTCATTCCTTTCCACACGACCGGCTGATGCAAATCCTACGCAGTCCTCTGGCCAACGCAGTACTCGCCAGCCGCAACGAACACGGGAGACTGATACCCAATCCCGGTCGAATAATCGACCAACTCAACACCGGGCTATCCAAAGGACCATATCCAACGGCACCATATTACAAAGCCGCATCCGGGGTTTATTCAATCAGGCGGTACTCAGTCTACAAAGGTTGCAAATTTGGTGCAGATCTCGTCCCGCAGCCCCGCCGGCATGTTGAGGACATGAGTGAAAACCTCATTGATTTCGACGATTAAAATAAGTCCACAAAAATATATAAATAAATACTTACCTTTTGAAATTAAATAGAAATTGAACTTATTACAACTAACCTTTTAAATACCTAAATGAAATACATACTTACCTTTAAAAGAGTTATATTTGCTGAAAACCTTAAATTTATACTTACCTTCTAAATGTTAAAATTTCTAAAATACTTACCTTATTATTTCCGCACCCTGTAAAATATATTCTAACTTACCGTTTTCATGAAAATCCACTAAGTATATAATATAATTTACTCTCTTTAAGGAAAGAAGCAAGCGGTCCAATGGGATGTAATGGACCGCTTTAGCGTTAGTCGTTCGCTAATCTCCAAATCGATCGCTATCGAAGTTCATTCACTCCGTTTCCCTTTAAGTCTATAAAGTGAATTTTAATAAAGTTACCTATAGGGTATATATTTATATTTAAAATTAAATACAGCGCGAGTGTTTTAGTTAACCGGAAATAGTCCTCTTTACTTGGCCGCATAGTCGGTCAAAATTATACACAAAGTACTCTGACTGTAGGTACTCCATGGAGTAGCAGAAACAGTGCGAGGGTTGGAGTAGGTGGTCCAGTCCTAGGACATTGCAATGTTATTTGGATTACATTTGGAGTACTCTGATGCTCTAATTCGAGTACTCTTAGGATAGAAAATAGAATACTCTCGATTTTCGCAGGGAAGGAGAAAGAATGGAAACAAAATGCAGTAATTTTTTTTAATTTAAATTTATTTAAGTGGCCTTTTATTTAGTGATTTTGTGGTGGTGGTTTTGTAAAAAACTACTGGTCGTTGTTATTGTTGTAGCGCGCTTTATGCCAGCAAAAATTTAGGTTAGAAACGATTAGAATACGATTCGAATTCTAATGACCTTCTCTAGGGTAGAGGGCTAGAGAGCGATTAGAGAAACTGTCGAGAACTATAGCTTTGTCGACAAAAAGGGGACTTAGTTCCCGATATAGAGAAAAAAGTGATATTTTTCAAATCAAAATCGAATGTATTTCTCTAATGCGATTCAAATATGCTCGAATTTGCGTTAGTTCTCTAATTGTTCAAGAGTCGAAAACTAGTGTAGTTTTCTAACAATTTTCTCGACTCGAGAACTACACCATTTTCTAATGTGCAAAACTAAAATTTCTCTATCGCTAGATTTTGTTTGCTGGGATATCTATTTTGTATATGACAGAAAATGAAGGATTTTCGACTCGAATAATTGGTAGCATGAAATGTCATGATCTCTTTAAATGTCAGGTGGTGAACAACAACAACGAACTTTTGACAGTGGCATTACCTTCGTATTTGTACTATGGTTCTATTTATAGAAATTGATTATTTAGTGTTGGTAAATTACAAATGCTGGTTAGGGCAAATCTAGGCTTTTGCAAAAACAGGTAAAGGTTTTTCTAGCTTTTTTCTTTATCCATAACTTAGCAATATTTAGAAGACATTTTAATTTGATTTTTGATTTGATTAAAAAAAAATGTAGGTATATTGATTTAAAAAAAAAAGTGGTAAAATCAGCCAAAATCTAGCCTTTTGCAAAAACTGTTAAAGATGTTTCTATCTTTTTTCCTTAACCATAATTTAAAATACGTTTGTTATCGATTTTTTATTTGATTTTTGAAAAAAAATAGTATGTATATTGATTAAAAAAAAAAATATTCAAAAGTGGTGAAACCGGGCAAAATGTAGCCTTTTACAAAAATAGTTTGAGGATTTTCTAGCCTTTTTCCTTAGCCATAACTTAGAAATATTTAAAAAGACATTTCATATCGATTTTTGATTTGATTTTTGAAAAAGATGTGGGTATGTTGATTTAAAAAAAAGTTATTCAAAATTCGTTAAACCGGGCAAAATCTAGCCTTATGAAAAAACAGTTTGAAGGTTTTTAAGCTTTTTTCCTCAACCATAACTTAAAAATATTTAAAAAGACATTTTATATCGATTTTTGATTTGATTTTTGAAAAAAATAGTACGTATATTGATTAAAAAAAAAAAAATATTAAAAAGTGGTGAAACCGGGCAAAATGTAGGTTTTGAGGATTTTCTAGCTTTTTTCCTTAGCCGTAACTTAGAAATATTTAAAAAGACATTTCATATCGATTTTTGATTTGATTTAAAAAAAATGTGGGTATGTTGATTTAACAAAAAAAGTTATTCAAAAGTGGTTAAACCTCGCAAAATCTAGCCTTATGCAAAAACAGTTTGAGGGTTTTCTAGCTTTTTTCCTTAACCCTAATTTGAAAATATTTAAAAAGACATTTTATATTGATTTTTGATTTGATTTTTGAAAAAAAAAAAATGTAGGTATATTGAAACCGGGCAAAATGTAGCCTTTTGGAAAAACAGTTTGAGGGTTTTCTAGCTTTTTTCATTAACCATAACTTAGAAATATTTAAAAAGACATTTTATATTGATTTTTTTTTTTTTTATTCAAAAGTGGTCAAATTTTGTCTAGACTTGTTTGGTGTTCGGGTTGTAAATCTGGATGAATAGAAATGAGTTGTTGTCTTTAGTACTTCGTTTAGTACAAAATTTAAGGACCTGTGAAAAATTATGGATTTTTATATTTCAAATTTTATAGAAATAATCTACCGAAGTCCGATAAACAGAATATAAAAAATATAAAAGGTTTATTAAGCTCTTATTATTCAAAATTTGTATGAAAATGTCATTTTAAAAAGCTTTATAAACTAATTTTTTTTTATGAATATGAGGGTATGTTTAAAAAAAATTTTAATTTTCGGAAAAACTTACCAAAAAACCCAAATTGTATAAGCGGTTATCTCATTTCTATAATGGGTGGTATATATGTATATTTATGAAAATATTCGCAGTAAGTTTTTTCCGAAAAAAGTATCACAAATATAAAAATATGTCTTATGAAATTTTAATGAGTTTATAAAAAATCAAGATTAGAAATACTCATATACCTAAAGATGTTTTAAAAAAGAAAAAACTATTTTCAATGAAAAAAAAAAATTGTAGCCCGGAGCTGTTCTCGAACCTACAACAGTTCGCTCGCTATCCGATGCGCTAACCACTGCTCTACTGCTTTATCTACGAATTTATTGTCAAATCACCAATTCAAGCTGTATGGGCAATGAGCGAGAGAATGAAAATAGTTTCTCTAATAAAAGGAGGAGCTTGTTGAGTGAAAGATTGAAAGGTTCATTTTACAGAAAATGAGTTCTTTTTATAGAAATTTATTATACAGGCGTGTTTTTAAATCTTTTTAGAGGGGGTAAATTACAAATTCTGGTTAGGTAAAAAAAAGTTTGATTTTCCAGCTTTTTTCTTTAACCATAACTTAGCCATATTTAAGACAATTTATATGGATTTTTATTTGATTTAAAAAAAAAAATATATATTAATTTTTCTACTCAATTTGGTCTAGTCTTGTTTGGGGCTCGGGTTTTAAATCTGCCCTTTTAAAAGTTAATACATATGTACATATGAATAGAAATCAGTTGTTGCCTTCAGTAAAATTTAAGACGACCGCTAACCACTTGATTTAGTTCAAAATTTAAGTACATATTAAATATGTTGTCGATTTTTATATTTTAAATAGGGAGTCTATCAGCAACCTTGTCTCAAACGGTAGAAATCACTAAAATTTATAGAACTAATCTACCGAAGTCCGATAAATAGACTACTGTGTTTGAAAAAATTTTGCAACTTCGATCTTATATCATCAAAAATTAGACAAAAAAAACCCAAATTGAATAAGCGGTTATCGCATTTCTATAATGGGTGGTATGTATGCATATGCTTTCCGTCAACTAAAAATATTCAGCAATTTTTTTCTCGAAAATAGAGATCACAAACATAAAAATTAAAAAAAAGTCAATATAAGAAATATTTATATATTCAAAAAATGAAAACAATTTTCAATGACAAAAAATAAAAAAAATGTGGCCGATAGCTGTACTTGAACCATTAACCGCTCGACCACTACCCCCGATGCTTCCCACTGGGCTATCGCTTTATGTACAAATTGATTCTCAGATAACCTATTCAAGTGGCATGAGAAATTTTCATTCGCTTATTACAGATAAATGAAGAAGGATTGGTTATATATTAGATAATTGTGCACTGCCTTAGAGGTTTGCCAACAAATCCATATGCATTTCATAAATGTTTATGCATATTTAGTATGGGTTTAAGCTTGGCAAATATTTATATGTAAAATTTGTTAGCCTATTAATATAATTGATGGGTTTATAGCTATCCCCAAAGTCATCCTGAAATTAAACAGCTCAAAATAATTTCTCAGACTTTGTTTCCACTTTTCGAACCTGACTTTTAGTTACTTTAAAGTCATTCAAAGACCAACCAATTGATTTTTATTTGACCCCAAGGTAGGTAGAAGTGGCTGCCGCAAAGGCACACCTAGGCCAGTAATAAAAGGCCCGTTGTGATACCACCAAACACTAGGAAAGTCAGTCCCGGGGCCCGGCCATATGGAAAATCCCAGTGCTGTTGGGACTCTCCATATAGCCGAAACCCGGGACTAACACTCCTAACCGACACCGCTACCCCTCCTCGAACCATTTTGATAACTTGATGAAGGCCATCAAGTCCTTTATGTCTAGCTCCTCGACCTGGCTTAAGCTAACCAGGAAGGGAACTCCCAGAGAGCGCCTTCTCGCTCCGCTTAAGGCCGGGCAGTTGCAGATGAGGTGCTCCACCGTTTCCTCTTCCTCATCATCTTTGCAACTCCTGCAGCATCGTCGGTAGGGAACGCCTAGCCTTGCCGCGTGCCTACCAATAAGGCAGTGCCCGGTTAAAACACCTATTAATATGGAGATTTCCTTCCTTTTTAGGGCGTATATGTGTCTAGATCTTTTAAGATCGCATTTTGGCCAGGTTTGCTTGGATATCCGGCACCCTGGGGCTTGTAGCCATCTTTCGTTGGCTTCGCGGAGTGTATGCTCCTTCAGCATTAGCTTGCACGTGGCAAACGACATACCTATGCGCTCTTTATCTTGAAGAATCTGCTTGGTCGTGCCCTGCCCATGTGAGGTTCACGCGGTTCTGTTGGGCCATCTCTTGAAGAGATCGACGACAGCTGGGCGTCAGTTCAGAGTTGAACGAGTAAGAGCCAAGGGATTTGATGGCCGCTTGGCTGTCGCTGAAAATACAGATATCCTGTCCGATGGTGCGTTTACCTATCCAAGTCACGGCGTCCATGATTGCAGAAACTTCAGCCTGGAAGACGCTGCAGTGATCAGGTAGTCTAAAGGAGAGTTCTAGGTCCAAATCCCTTGAGTAAACCCCTCCTCCGACTCTGCCGTCTAACTTCGAGCCGTCGGTGTATATAAAAGTGCCGCCATTAGTAGCGGGACACCGATCTATGTCTCTTTTACACGTGTAAAGTGCAATGCACGCTTTCCTCTGGCGCTGGACGACATTTTCCTTCCAGTTAAGCTTTCTATCTAGAACTGTGCCTAGGAATTTGGCTTTGCCAGCTAAGTTCAGGCGCACGCCATCTAGTTCTGGTAGGTTCAGCGGTGGTATCTTGTACCGCCTGGTATAAAGGACAAGCTCCACCTTTCCCGGGTTGATGCTAAGTCCGCAGCGAGAGGACCATGAAGAAACTTCTCGCAGTGCTACTTGCATCAAGTCACACAGGGTTTGTGGGAATTTGCCCCTATATGCAATAGCTAAATCGTCTGCATATGCCACTATCTTCCCGCCCCCCCACCTTGTGTCTCGTAGCAGCGAGTTTACGGTGAGGTTCCATAGGAGCGGGGAGAGAACACCACCCTGAGGCGTTCCTCTTGTGACATAGCGTGAAAGATCAACTGTTCCCAGTGAAGAAACTATTTTCCTTCCCTTTAGTAGTTGATCAATTAGTCCAATAAGAGACCTATTTATGCCCAGGTTTGTTAAAGCAGTGTTAATAGCCTCCGGCCTTATATTGTTGAAAGCCCCTTCGATGTCCAGAAAGGCCACGAGACAGTACTCCTTTTCGTGCAATGATTTTTCAACAATAGAGACTAGGCTGTGGAGCGCAGTTTCCGTTGATTTACCTTTGGTGTATGCATGTTGATAGCTAGAAATAAGGTTGCTATCAATAGTAGAGGAGAGATAATCGCTAATTATCCTCTCAAAGGTTTTAAGTGCAAAAGACGAGAGACTGATCGGTCTGTAGTCTTTAGGCTCATAGTGTGAGGCCTTCCCAGCCTTTGGAATAAAGACTACCGTGGCGCTTCTCCAGGAGCACGGAATGTAATTAAGAGCCAGGCAGGCTGAATAGAGAACTACCAGCCATTTAGCTGATATTTCCAGCGTGTTTATAAGTTGTGCGGGGAAAATCCCGTCTGGCCCAGCTGCCTTGAACGGCTCAAAGCTTTTGATTGCCCACCTTACCCTTTCCTCCGTAATGGGTATGTTTACCGCCAGGTTTGTTGCAGATGCTACAGGTGCATCATACAAGTTCCCCGGAAAGTGTGTGTTCAGGAGCAGCTCCAGGGTTTCCCCTTCCGTGCTGGTCCAAGATCCGTCAGGATTCCGTAAATAGCTAATGGCTGTTTGAGTATTTGATAGCACTCGTCTAAGTCTCGCTGTATCATCGACTTTTTCGACCCCGGTGCAGAAATTTCTCCACGAAGTTCTCTTCGCTTGCCTTAGAGCCTTTTTATAGGCCCTCAGTTTAGCTTTATATTCGAGCCATTCAGGCTCCGTACCGATGCTCTTGGCCTTGTTAAATTGCTTCCTGCATGATATACGGAACGAATCCAGGTCGTAAGACCACCAGTGGGGTCTATGTTTGCCGCGTGGTTTTGGTACTGGACAAGCCTGCTCTAGGGCATTTGAGAGCGCCGTTGTAAAGGTCGTTACCAGTTCTCCCACTGATGAGGGGGCTTGTCGAGGTAATACTGGTAGGTCCCTAGCTAATATTTGGTTATGTAGCTGCCAGTTAGTGTTGCGTGGATTTCGTTTCATAACTGCCTGCTCAACAATAAAGTCTAACACAATTTCTATGTACCGATGGTCAGAAAATGAATGCTCATCAAGAACACGCCATTTTCTGACCCACTCATAAGCGCCTTCGCTACAAACAGTGAGGTCTATAACCTCCCTACGAGCTTTAGTTATAAAAGTAGGCTCGTTACCCACGTTACAAACCACCAGGTTAGTTGTTAGTAGGTAGTCAAACAGAGACTCGCCCCTAGCGTTAATATCGGAGCTTCCCCACTGGACGTGATGAGCATTAGCGTCAGCTCCAATAATAAGATGGCCCGTACAGAAATTATCCACCAGATCTTTCACCTCCTTTTGTGGAGGAGGTTCTTCGGCGTCATAGGGCATATAGACCGACGCCATCGTTAGGCTGGTGCTGCCGACTGTTAAGCTGGCAGCTGTAACGTCACCATTTGAGTAGTTGGGTAATAGAAAGGTGTTTAGCTCAGACTTTACCAAAATACAGGTTCTGACCTTGCCCTCCTCATTGGCTTGGATGAGCTTGTACCCCTTAGTCCCTAATCCACAGATCCTAGAGCTATTGACCCAGGGCTCTTGGATAAGGACCACGTCTACGTCGCCTTTAGAAAGACGACTGCTTAAAACAGCCGAGGCTGCTTTAGATTTGTGCAGATTTATCTGAAGCACCACCAACATGAGAGAGCTCAGACATCCCTGCCGCCAGCGTGTCGTCGAGGTCTGGCCTGTTCCGGGGGCTGTCTCTCAACGAGGAGTTGTTCAGAGCACCTGCACGATTTGGCGTGGCGGGAACCCTGCTGTCTGAAGCAGCATCAACGTTGGTGTGCTCAGGTTTAGCCACGATCGTGACGTCGAGGCCTTCTTCGTCAAGCAGGCTTTCTTCTATCGCCGAGTTGTTCGCAGCACCATCGCAATTTGACGTGGCGGATAACATACTTTCCGCGTCGGACTCCTCTGCTTCCCCTTCCGATGCCTCGATCTCCGAGTCCTCCGGAGCGTCCGGAATAGCAGCGCGCTGTGCATCGCCACGGTATACGTGGATCACGATCTGACCCAAGCCGTAATGCACTCGTCCGCTGCACCGTTTAAGGGGCTCGAGCGCCTCCTTATTCAGAGTGATAACCACCTGTCTATTGGGCCCAACCACATCATCGACCAGATTGACGCCCCAATCCTGCGTCGGGAGAGACGGATTCCAGACCTGCAGCATCTCAAGAATATTCTCGGGTTCTGCAGGGACGGCAGGAATCCATGCCCTTGCCCTTGGCCGAGCAGGAATGTCCTTCCAGTCGACGACATCTAGTCTTGCCCCTGGATAGACTTCACCCAGTCTTGCAACTGCTGCCTTATACAGTGCGACAGTTCTTGCATCCTCGCACGCGAATATTTTGATCTGACCTTGGTGCCAGCCCGCGTCAGTACCTCGCGGCGGACTACCCGGAGACTCACGCATTAAGTCGAGGAGGGCCCTGCCCATTTCATTCCGGACATACAGCCACCGGTCTTTGGGGATGGACCAACGGTCGTTACCTCGGTCAATGAAACCTATAAGGATTCTGTCCTTGGTTACTTCAGCAAAGCTGAGTTTTCCCACTACGGGGTTGAACTGATGCCGCTTCGGATGGGGGTTTACCTCTCCGTCCGATCTCCGCCGTTTGAAGAGATTACCGTTCACCCTCTTAGGCACATAGGGCCTCTGGAAATTTGGTATCAGAGCTTTCGCTTCCTCCACCATCTTCCTTTCTTCCGGCGACAGCTTCTCCTGCGATGCTCCCTCATATTTTTTAAGGATCCTTGCGGCCTTTCTTTTATCCCAGTACGCAAAGCGTCGGGGAGATGCCTCTTTGGGGGGATTCAGACTCGTAGTTGCCATCGCGGTCTCTCCCTTTGCGGCGTCGTCCTTCTCTTTCGAAACTCTGAAACCAGGTCGTGAGACCATTGCCCCAGATGTGAAGAGATTGGGTTCCGTACCAGCGCTTGATGGAAGTTTAGCTTCCGCCGTTTTCTGCTTGACTGCGTAGGCAGCCGCACTGCTGCTTGCTCCCATCAAGTCACTCTTACTTGATAGCAGTTTGGGGGATGACTGACCCGTAGTTTCCATCGCTGTCGGCCTCCCAGTTAACTTTGAGGCGGAGTTTGTCCTCCGGCGTTGTGTTTTCGCTTGCTCCAGCATAGTTCTTCTCTGCTGCGGAGTAAACGAAGTCGTTAATTGCTTTGTATTTTGTGTGTTCTTCATCTTGTTCGTACGACCCCTCGCCGGACAAGGCCAGCTTAGGGTCAAGGGTAGTGTAAGGGGAAGTGTGTCGTCCGCCGCGGCAGAGCCCCATACCGCGGTAAGACCATAGTTACTCCCTGAGGCGGCCCGGTATCAGTGAGGCTCCGTTCGACTACAGCCACGATTTGCCTCCCGGCTGCAAACGTCCAATGGGCACGGTATCGCATAACACCCTGGATTGGGAGGGAAAAGTTTTGCACATTTATATAGCGAGCCGCTTGCTTCAAGACAGACGCCCGCTTACAGCCGCACCTCTTGGTGTACAGACGCTGCGAAAAAGACCCCGGTGAGCCCTTAAACCAATTATGTCAGAGTGGCCCCCCCGGGTCTCCCTCTCTTTCTGCCGCGAGCCTAGGTAGCTCAACGTTGCCCAGAGTGCACGAACGAGGACGCAAGAGTCGGGATTGAGCGCGGTCACTCAGCAACCACACCCCATTACACTCCTATTTGACCCCAAAGTCTTGCAGAAATCAAACAGTTAGGAACAATTTCTTTGACTTTGTTTCAATTTTTCTAACCCGACTTCTAGTTAACCACAAAGTCATGCAGATATATACCAGTTGAGAACAAAGAATTTTTTAGGCTCACTTTCAGCTAACTGCAAAGTTATGCAGAAAGCAACCAATTGCTTTTTAGTTGATCCTAAAGTCATGCAGAAATCAACCATTTGAGAACAAAATTATTTACCTTTCCCTGATTTTCTCAGGTTAACTTTTACCTAACCATAAAGTAATGCAGAAAGCAATCAGCTTATACTTTTTTTTTGTTTGAGAAGTTCAAATTGCTTTAACTTGCAAAAACTTTTAATACAAAATTTTTTTTAACAAACAATTTTAATATAAGGCCAGCTCGGCAACCGTAATATGACCTTTGTGCCTCGGGCACATTTCCTTAAAAATTCATCAAGTGCAGCACTAAGAAAAACGTTGTTGTATCGGTACCGCCATCTCGAAAAACCAAGTAACAAAGTACAAGCCACTTATCGATGGAACTGGTGAGAATATCTGTTTGAAGAACCGTGTCATGACTAAATTACCTGCCGTTGTAAGAGATCTACACAAATGGCAATATGATGGCAGCTCAACATGTCAGGCTAGCAGTGAAAGCTCAGATACCACTCTCGTGCCACGCGCATAAGGATACTTTCAAGCCGGGCAAGAACGATATAATTGTATTGAGTGACACATACTCAATGGTAAGCCAACGCATTGATAAAGAATATGGTACTGTTGTTAATCCAAACCAATGGATGGACTATCACAGCATTTCCACCAAAGGCATGCGTTCCAATGGTGGCATGAAAATTATTGAGGGACCGTCACATACGCGCCTTAAACTTAATTTTGAAGTATTACACATACTAGACTTTTTTGACATGCACATACATATGAGTGTTTTTGTTGGAGTAGGTATATGTTTTTGTTAATTAGCATTGACCAAATGTATATGCATATTAATATTTGTACAAAATAAATGCGGAAAAGTGCATATAAAAGATGTTAATACTTTTAATAATAGCTGTACATCGATTACAATTTAATCCAAATTAGTCGACTTTTAGCCGTATGAAAAAGGCCAACTAAAAGCCATTTCAAAAGAGGAAACTTTAAACCTTTTTTAAATAAAGTGAATTAAAATTATCTCAATATAGTTAGCTTTACTCTGCCTAAAAAAAAAAAAAAAAAAAAAAATGTATTGTAGTTAGCTAAAAGTCATGCAGGAAAAAGAACAACTGACTACCTCCTAGGCCGCCGCCATGTAAAAATAGCCAGTCTGTTCCATACAAAGTAGTTAGCTTTTCAAATAGTACTGGGTGCTAATTCGTCAACTTTAAATGCATTTGTGGTTAGCCAAATTCCCGACTCAATGTGTAATAATTTCGAAATCAATTCGAGGCAAGCTACCCAGCAAAAAGGCCGTAACCACAATTCTAACACATTTATATATTTTCCGATGATACTAACACACTCACAATCCTATTTGATTCCAAATTAATTTTTTTGTTGTTGCGCACCACCCTTGGCAACTGTGCGAGCAGTCAAGCTGATATATTTATATGAGACAAAACATAAACTTAATGAAAATGCAAAATAAAAAACCTAAAAATAGCAAGTTACCCGGTTGCCAAACGTCAAATTAATATTTACATTTTTATTGACGAAAAATATTTTTGTGATTTTTTGTGAAAATTGTGCTACAGATTTTATTTAAAATCAAAAGAAAAACAAATACTTAGTAAAACTAAAAATAAAAAGAGTTGAAATAATTTATATTTATATTTCGATTTTTTTTTTCGAAAAAGTGCCAGAAAGAATATATAACAGTGAAAAAAGAGGACTAGTTTCCCAAAAAGTGTGTGCCACCAATCAACATACAGCGCAAACAAGGATATTTTTGTTGTACCAACCAACGTGCCGTTAAGGAAAGTAAAGGTAAGTTTTAATTATGAATAAAAAAACATTATCGAATTTAATGAGCCGCGAAAATAGCGAGTGGCGTGCAAGTAGGGCAAAATATGCAAGAATGCTTGATGCTACTGATAGCACTGCTCATGATGACGAAAGTGTTTTTGAAGATGGTAGTTCGGACTATTCCAACGAGTCGCTGCTCATTAGTGAAGATAGTTTTAGAGCTATAGAAAATGATGAGGTAGAGTGTAAAAGTTTAACTATTATGAAAAAATGGGCAATAAGAAATAGGGTTTCCCGTAATGTCGTTACGGATCTTCTTCAATCACTTGTTTTGGTTGAAGTTAAGGATTTGCCCCTCACCGCTGAAACTCTTTTTAAAACATCCAAAGAAAAAATAATCATTCAACCTATCCCAAGTGGTGAGTTTTTGTACCGCGGAATCCAATACCATTTTAGAAAGGGCACTATTAAGTTTCTTAGTGATAAGAGAGAAGTAAAAATAGACGTAGGAATTGATGGTCTTAAATTGTACCAAAAATCAAACAAAGTTTTATGGCCTATCCTTGCAGCAATTGTTGGTTTTCCAAATAAATCGCCCTTTACTATTGCTTGCTTCTCTTGGACAGAAAAACCATGGAACGCTAACGACTTCTTAAAGGATTTTTGTGAGGAAGTGGTTTATTTAAAAGAAAACGGGCTTCAAGTTGGTTCAGAGCCCGAAAAGAAAAAATTTGTTGTTCGATTGGTTTGCTGTGTCATACCTGCTCGTTTTTTTGTTAATGTTAAACACAGTTGCTCAAGATGTGATCAAGTAGGAAAATACGTTAATAAAAGAATTTGTTTTTCCAAAGGAGTACATAATATACGATCAGACACGTCTTTTAAAACAAGAGCTGAACCAATCCATCACAATCCTGCTTTCAGAACTTGCGAAAGTGTTTTAGAAAATGCTAATTTTAAAATGGTGTCACAGTTTCCGCTAGATCCAATGCACCTTGTTGATCTTGGTGTTACTAAAAAACTGATTCAGCTATTACTTAAGGGCGCTAACGTTACAAAAATGAATGAGAAAATCAAGTTTTTGTCAAAGTTTGTTCCCACACAGTTTGGTCGTAGATGCAGAGATTTCAATGACTTAAGTAATTGGAAATCAACTGAATTTAGGCAATTTTTATTGGATATAGGCATTTTTGTTTTAAAAGATTGTATAAACAGTGATTCTTACTATCATTACATTTCATTGCACACGGGAAAACGTTTATTATCAAGCCCACAAACATTAAAAACTGAAGCAAACGCAGCTGAAAATATTTTGATTTTGAGTTGTGACTCTTTTTTATTTAGTGTGCGATAAATAAATTTAGGAGTTTTTAGTAATTTTGATTTTAGCTATAGGTAAATCAATAAATGCAAAATTCAGGAAAATTCCGCGAATTTTTAGCACAGTTTTCAACTTTTTTCTGAGAAGTTTGCACTCATTAAATTTTACTCTAAAAATTTCCCTGAATTATTAGAATTTTTTTTGTAGGGGGTGTCGAGCAATATACAACAAACCTGCCTGTACACATACCCATCACGGAGGAAAAGGTTAGGTGGGCGGTTAAAAGCTTCGAACCGTTCAAGGCTGCCGGGCCAGACGGGATAATTCCCGCACAACTCATAAACACGCTGCCTGGCTCTTAGCTACATTCCGTGCTCCTGGAGAAGTGCCACGGTAGTGTTTATTCCTAAGGCGGGGAACGCGTCTCATTACGAGCCCAACGACTATAGGCCGATCAGTCTCTCAGTGGCATATGGGGACGACTTAGCTATAGTATATAGGTGCAAATTCCCACAAACCCTGTGCGACTTGATGCAAGTAGCACTGAGAGAGGTTTCCTCATGGTGCTCGCGCTGCGGACTGAGCATAAACCCGGGAAAAGTAGAACTGGTCCTTTTCACCAACCGCTACAAGATACCACCGCTAATACTACCAAAACTGAATAATGTGCACCTGAACTTGGCTGACAAAGCCAAGTTCTTGGGCACAGTTCTGGATAGGAAACTAACCTGGAAGGAGAATGTTCTTCAGCGCCAGAAGAAAGCGTGTATTGCACTCTACACGTGCAAAAGAGCCATTGGAAAGAAATGGGGGCTCAGCCCCAAAATATGCAAATGGATCTACACTGCAATCATTCGACCAATCATGCTCTATGGATTTGTGGTATGGTGGCCTGCGCTGAGCAAGGCAACAAACCTTAATCTGCTAGGTAAAGTACACAGATTTTGCATGATCTGTATAAGCGGTGCGTTAAGAACAACGCCCAATGAAGCACTCCAGGCCATCCTTGGCATTTTGCCACTCGATCTGGAAGGGCACCGGGTAGCAGCAGCAACGGCTCTGCGTCTAAGGGAAACGTCCGGCTGGGGCGCAAGCACTACAGGACACGCCTGTATTTTGGGATCCTATAGCTTTCTTCCGGAGATAGCGGTTTTAAAATCAACATTCCCAGCAGGGAAGAATGGGAGAGCACGGATCGGAATCCCGCCACTCATGGCGGCACTTCCATTTATACTGATGGCTCGAAGTTAGACGGCAGAGTTGGAGGAGGGGTTTATTCAAAGGATCTGAACCTTGAGCTCTCCTTCAGACTACCTGATCACTGCAGTGTCTTCCAGGCTGAAGTTTCAGCAATCATGGACGCCGCGGCTTGGATAGGCCAACACACTATCAGACAGGACATTTTTATATTCAGCGACAGCCAGGCGGCCATCAAATCCCTTGGCTCTTACTCGTTCAACTCTGAACTGACGCTCAGCTGTCGTCGATCTCTACTAGAGATGGCCCAACAGAATCGCGTTAACCTCACATGGGTCCCGGGGCATAGGGACATTGAGGGAAATTGTAGGGCAGACGAACTTGCGAGGCAAGGCACGAACAAGCAGGTTCTTCGCGATAAAGAGCGCTTAGGTTTGCCGTTTGCCACATGCAAGCTTATGCTGAAGGAGTACACACTCCGCCAAGCCAACGAAAGATGGCTGCAATCTCCAGGATGCCGGATATCCAAAGAAACCTGGCCGAAATGGGATCATAAAAGATCAAGACAAATTTATGCCCTAAGGAGTAGAGAAATCTCCATATTAATAGGCGTATTAACTGGGCACTGCCTCTTTGGCAGGCACGCAGAAAGACTTGGTGTGCTCTACCGACGATGCTGTAGGAGTTGTAAGGATGATGACGAGGAGGAAACGGTGCAGCACCTCATCTGCAACTGCCCGGCTTTAAGTGGCGCGAGAATGCGCTTTTTTGGGGGTTCCCTTCCTGGTCAGCCTATGCCAGGTCACGGAGCTGGACATAAAGGACCTGATGGCCTTCATCAAGTCATCTAAATGGTTCGAGGAGGAGTAACGGTGTCGGTATAGGAAGGTCAGTCCCGGGATTCTGCTATGTGGAGAATTCCGTTAATACCGGGATTTTCCATATGGCAGGGTCCCGGAACTGACTTTCCTAGTATTGGTGGTGTCACAACGGGCCTTTTAATACTGGCCTAGGTGTGCCTCTGCGGCAACCACTTGAACCTAACCTATTTACGACTTACCATACAACATTTGTCCGGCAATGGAAAACTGAGACCATGCTTCCTTTTCTCCTCTACCGCCCCAATTGCAAAATGACAAAAAGTCATTGCTATATATACGGCGAAGAAAATCATTCACGGTACCTTCTTTACCCTTCAACCGTAAAAGGAAAATTTTCTGAAAGTACAAACAAAAAGAGTTGAATTAAAACGGAGGGGGAAAGGAGGGAGTGGAAAAAATTAAGGATAGCGTGGGTAATGGATAGGCCGGCAACTATGGGTACAGGAGCAGTAAGGATACGGAGATTAGGGTGGTGGAAATTGCGACAGAAGTAATAGGGTAAAGGATGAGATAAGCTGAAATTGTTTGTACTTTTTCTTGGATGTGGAGTACTCACCATTGCCTCCAGGTATTCCTGTTGAACAAGCTTCGCTTCAAACTCCTTAGCTGAAGCCAAAGTTTGAAAAGGCAAAATAGCAGCGATTTCGGTTTGTAGCTCGTCAACTTCCTCCCCTGTTATTTTGCAGATAGAGCTGTGAACCCTACGAAGTAAGTCATTGCACTCGCGTAACGTCTTTGACTGGGTTAGCTGCTCACTGGCTTCAATTTTCTAGAAGAAAAAGCGTTATAACTTATACAAAAAAAAAAAAAAAATTGCGGCGATACACCAACAGGTTATCATAACCTCTAACGAGATTTTTAGCCGAGCTTCTCTTTCCAAACTTGTGGTGTGTTGCTTTTTGAGTTTTTCCTACAAGTTGGCGGGACCTAAAGTTTTTGCCGACTCCGAACGGCACTTGCAAAGCAAATGAATTTTTTGCTGAGAAGCTTCTCATGGCAGAAATACACCCGGAGAGTTTGCCAAACTACTGCCGAGGGGCGACCCCGTTTAGAAAAATTGTTTTTCTAAATAATTTTTGATGTTACTTTTGCCAGGCATCGAACCACCACGACTTGGTGTAGAAGGCCGAACACTTAACCGCTACACCACGGCGGCCGCATAGTATAAATTAGGGTGACTCAAATAAAAAAATCGGGGCTTTATGGTCTTACCCACTTAAAAGTTAGTTACTGGTAAGAAAATAAACCCTTCAAAAAATAAGCTGTGTAGCTTAACCCTTAGAGTTCTGAACATGAACAATTTTTTAAATATTTTTTAAAAGTTAATTTTATCCGATTTTTTTTAAAGTAAAAAAAAAGCCGAAGCTTTGAACTTTTCAAAACTATATATATAGAGCGATTATCATAACTATACAACTTATTACAGCCATTTAAAGATGACTAAATTTACTTTCAACGCAATTTTTTTATAAAATATATAATTATAAAAAAATCACATTGAATAAAAAAATGATAAATTTATGTGAGAATAAAAAAAGAGAACTCTAACGGTTAACTTACAGTGCCAAATTTGCAAGATCTATTTTATTATCAATAACTGACTTTGGAGGGGGTATGACCTTAAAAAAAAATTACTTATACATACACTAGCTCCAAGCGAATCTCGTACAGAAAAAATGGTTTTATTCTTAACATATGTATATTAATTTATGAGTTTTTAGTAATTTTGATTTTAACTATAGCTAAATCTAAAACAGAAACCATATCAATCATAGTTAAAAAACTTGTGCAAAATGCATGAAAATTCCGCAAATTGTTAGCACAGTTTTGAACTTTTTTCTAAGAGTTTTTAGATTTTTATCGAGTAGTCTGTTTTCTAGCTCCTTAAATTTTACTCTAACGATGTGTAACTTAGAAGTCGCCCTGAATTATTAGAATTTTTTTTGT